>JAHHUM010002771.1:0-121068 GCA_036173005.1 Crenichthys baileyi | reverse complement strand
CTTTTTTGTTTTCATGTTGCTAAGCGTTGGCGCATATGTTTTTGATGAAGTCAAGACCCCAGGAAGAATAGCAACTGTTTTAACAGCAGTTAATGGGGATCCTAATAAAATAAAGAAATAAAGAAATAAAAATAAAATAAATATGCATCCCTAATCTCCAAATAACTCTTTCTATATGACCTCTAGCTGATGCAAGCGATTTGTTAGACTTCACCTCCACAGTGGCCGGGGCTGTACTCTTTGAAGAAAATTATAAATATGCGTCTTTAAAAGGGGTTTTAAATTTTTAAAATTTAAACATTTTTGAAGCCCATTAATAGGGGGGTTTTACCCCAATCTAGGCAGTCATTACATTTTTTTTAATTACTAGGAAGGTGTTTTGGGAAATTTTTCCCTCATCCTTATTGGACCTTCTTTTTGGAAAATTCCCCACTAAAATATGAAAAAAAATCAAATGAGAAACATTTATCAACAAAATTTTAATCGGGGACAAAAATCCCCCTTGGGATAACAGACAGAATAAAAAAATGCACCCCAAGGGTTTTTTGGAAAAATTTTTTTGTGAAAACTGAAAAAGGGTTTGTATTATTTTCCCTCCCATTTTACAATAATGCTCTGCATTGTGCTAGTCTATAACATAAAATCCCTTAATAGTTCATCAACGTTTTCATTCTAATATTACAAAATGTTCTTGTTTTGCAAGACATTGTAACTCTACCCTTTTTAACATTGGTTTCTCTTCCTAGAAACAAAGCACTCTTCTTTCAGTGTGTTTACAAAAAAAAAAATTTAAAGCTCTTCTTTTTTCCATAAATTTTGAATATTTGAATTTGTTAAAATTTTCCTTTTTAAACCCGGGTTTTGGGTTTCACATGACACATCCTGACATACATTTTAGTATGATGATTATAAAAAGGTGTGTGCAGAAATTACCTCAGGCTTAAATATTACCAGCAGGTACCAGTGGGGATGAACGCCTTAATTATCAACCTAATATTTTGGCTGGCTGGTATCAGGCATCACATTCTGTTTTGTTCTTTTTTTGTATTTCAAAACAATGTAGGTTGTACATTTTTTTTCCATTTATAACTGTTTCAAATTACCCGAATATTTTTGCGGGTTTTGCCCGATTTCATGGGGTATTTTTTAAAGATTTCCATGTCATGTTTAAACATTTAGGGCACAGAATGAAACAGGATGGAAAAAGTAGATAAGTTTAAAAAAACATAATTATCTAAAGGCAACTATTAGGCCTTATCCCATAAAATAGGTTAAGTAATAATATCATAACTAGATGCCTTATGGGATGATTAAAACGATTCAGTAAATTAAAGGGATATTTAACTCACGTGTTATGGGTGAATTATTGTAGATATGTGCTCTGAAAAGTTAATTTAAGGCTCAGTAAGCAAACGGGTACACAGCAATTTTGCATGATAAAGCTGCACCTTATGTCACATGTGTAACTTTGTTATTTTCACAGTTTCAGCTTTTTGCCATTTTTAGTTAAATTGGTAACAAAGACAAACGACCATAATAAAGGCACATTAAAGTAAAATCAAAAGATGAATGTCTGATGGTTACACAAAACACAAATCAGTTTAATGATTCAGGTAGTTTGTTGCCAGCATAGTTATAAAGCATGACATTAAAAATCCTAATTCGTGGCAGCACTTAGTTCTTAAATATTCACTTTTATTTATTAACTGTGGACAGCACAGTCAAACATAGTTTTGGCTAAGAGACTCAGAACATTTTTCCCAGAACTTTCCTTTACCTCGGTTGTTCATATGTGAGTGTTTCCAGTGTGGAGTCCAAAACAGGACTGGGTGGGTAACTGTCCCATCATGAAAATGAAGGACTGTAATTCTGAGACAGTAACTACACTTCATAAATCACGTAGATTCACTACAAACACCACTGGAAGGTGTAGCTTTAACAAATTGAAGGGATTCTGCTGACGCAAACTACCATTTTAACTTGGTTTTGAGGGCTGCACGATATCAGTACAATAGAAAAATTCAATGTTCTTGAATTCTGTGATTACAACACTGATTGTGATTGTCCGTTGTTTTCTTCACTCTTCTTTCTTTTCTGCCATCATTATGGCCCCCGCACTATCCTTGAGATTTAGCATTTTGGTCACTTGGATCCCTATTAGCAACAAGACGGTGCAAGTCATTCTAACCATCCAAATATACTATTGACAAGCAGATTTGGAATGCCTTAAATATTGGCTACCAAATACTGTGTCCAAGCAGTCAATTGTGATTGCAACATTGTACTCATTGAAATTCCGTCCTCAATTGATATTCGATTTCGTCCTGCTGTAGTTTGGACAAACTTCTGATAATATTCAGAATCATATATAGCCCATGTTCAGTTATAACATATTATCCCTCTAACGTTTTTCTAATTTTTTTGATTCCAGATTCCCCCTCAGTTTAGAGGAGCTATCTCTTCTGTTCCGGAATGGGAATGTCAAAACCCATCAAAGGGATTTTCCTCCTCTTCATCACATTATGTGCAGTCATGGTCATTGTTCACAAGAGATCACCCAGCATTAAAGGGATGCCTGTGGCTCCAGGGTTTTGTCCGTCATCTGTCTCTGAGCAGAGCATTACTCCTCTGTATAACACCAGCCACTTATTGGTCTCAGCCTACATGGACCAGAGAGCGCAGGGCTTTGACATACGTCTCATCGGGATATTTCGGAGAGACTCCATCCAGGAACTCCACTGCTGTTTCTGCTGTGCTGGCTATCTAAGGGAAACCACTCCTGCAAAAGTTTTACAACACCCAGACAACTTCGGATTTCCCTTTGTCACCACAGATGTCATGTGCCAGATTCCTCAAAACTGCAATGCCACACATGTCACTCTTCTGACTCAGCCCAAACCTCGGAATGTATTTGAATACATCTGGCTTCCCATAAGAAACAAGAATAACAAGGCAGAAGAGAATAAAATGATGGACTTCACTGTCTGCATCTCTAATCTGTTTGAGGACTACAACAATGTGCTTCAGTTTGCACAGACCCTGGAGATGTACAGGTCAGTAACGCTACACCTTTTCCCAAAAGGTTAAAGCAGCAAAAATCAACCTCTTTTTTTAGTTTTCTTCAAGTTTGAATTTTTGCAGCAGTTCCGGATTGCATCATTGGAATCAGAATATCCTTTATTGTCACTGTCATAGGTGCATCAAAATAAAAATAAAAAAGCTGGTCAGTGCATGGACAATAAATGATTGATATAAAATAGAAATATAGAAGCAGTTTCTTGAAAAGATCACATACAAACTCACGTACAGACATTTGTACTGGTTTCACATACACTGGGCGGTAGTCAGAAAATGTGGGATTTCTTGGGCAGGGGGACAATGATGGAGGATTCCAGACAGGGTGGCACAGGGAAGAGTAAAAAATCCTGTAGAGGATTCCTGCCGGCTGCTCAGCACAGTCCGTCAGCACGTGTTAGTCGGGTCCAGCAGCCTCCCTCAGGTTGACAGCCTGTAGTGTGCACCTCAACTTATGCTCTGTCACAGTGAGGGTAAGGCTGCCATTGTCTGTGGGGTGTAAGCCAGCTACATGGGTCGGCCTCATAGGGATGAGGCCCTCCCATATAGCTGGCATGTCATTCAGCTCCCTCTGAACAGCTCTGGTTGAAATGACCGCAGCATAGTGTGAACTTGAACTTGCACAGGTGACGCACGGTTCCTCCTGGTTTCCCACTGTTACACTGAGGCCAAATTCATGCAGAACGTCAAAATAATTGCCCTGGGCAATCTAAACCTCCCAATAAGCCATGCATCATTGTGTTCCAGCATGTCAGTACGATCTCTGAAAATGACGTTCCCTCTGACTTCTTCTATTGGCAATGTCCTCCAGCTTTGCCAAAGTGCCATTGTTCAACAATTAGGCTAAACTTTATGCAGTTATTTATGGACATGTGTGATTGTCTATAGCTTGTCCACCTTAGAAATCATCAAACCCGACTTGTTAGAAATTGACCTGCTGGTCCGTTCTCTTTTTTTAGTGAAAATGAAAGTGCCCATTCGATGATTCACATGCATTTTATGCTCCTTAACGCACGTGACAAAAACAGAGGAAGTTTTGCAGTTTACATCCGACTGAGGTTGTTTCCATCATTTTCTGAGGTGTGTTACATTATTGTATCAGGCTAAATGTGATTCAGTTTCGTTTGTGTTTAAACCATAAAAAGCTCAAATTCATGACAAAACATCAGGCTTGATTATCCATGAATTAAATAAAACTGAATCGGGTCATATTTCAGTGTATTTAGGTGAGTTTTAGTCTTCTTTAGTTTATTATTGTCGATTGAAAACGTTTCCGTGGCTTCCGCACAAAAATGTGCCACAAACGACAGACCTGAGGGCGTTTTTCTCTCCCTCAGCAGCTTCTGCCATCCAGGGCTTCTTGTTGGGGTAGACCTGGGTGCTTTTTTCCGCAGTAACAGCATCTATGCAGGTCTTGATGTAATTGCCATGGTGCGGCGCCCTGGGAGCATGGTCAGGGCCGTTTGTCCCGGGTGCGTGCCACATGCCAAGGAATGCTTTGCAAGTGAGTTGATCCCATCTTAGTGTGGGGTCTGGGGCTCCAGTGTAGGTACAGGGCTCTGTGGTGTCTACTCTGATGCGCTTCTGTCCAGTGGCCAGGTTGGTGTTGCGCAGGGCTGTTGCCTTGGCTTTCACAGCGCACTGTGTGGCGGATGGCGGCATGCAGCGGGGTTGCTCAGAGTGGGGGCTGTATGTTGGGCTTGCACTGTGTGGATGTGTCATCAACAACTATTCTGAGGTGGCGCCCCATCTAGGGGGCTGTGCCACTGTGGGGAGGGGATTCATGTTCGGCATTTGTGTTCTGGGGCATGTGTTTGATATCCATGTCCTGGTTGGGGGCGGCTCTTTAGGGAAACCTGTATTGGGGTAGGAGGTTCATTGGGTTGAGATTGGAGTTCATTGGCTGGCTAGGTGTTTCTTTTTTTTTTTCTTTTTTTTTGTGGTCTTGACTCTGGAGGGGGTCAGGGGTAGTTACGGCCCTGGGTTAGGGTGGGGGGTTGGGGTCTGGGCTGGTGGCTCGGACAGTCTGCCTGTCTCCACACCATTATGAAGGGGACCGCCTCTTGGGTCTGAGAGCTGGTTGCTAGAGTGTGAATGGGGAGTGCGAGCGAGTGTATGGTTTCCATTCTTGTGAGTCTTTACGTTGGGTGTGTGGGTCCTCCTTAATTCTGAAACTACGCAGTGAACAATAAACCCAGTTTCAACCGTAAAACTAAACATAGATCTAATTTAGACATGAGTCTGTGAAAGGTCCAGTTGTAGATGTGATTTAGACCCTAATATTTTGTGTAGGTTTAGACAAAGTAAAACTGCCTGGTCTAAAAGTGGTCTAAGCTTAGATTAAAAAACAAAATCGTAAGCTCCACAAAAAGTCCAGAAAGCATAAACCAAAGTCAAAGCCAACTTGATTTGATCTAGTATTATAAATTATCTTCAACACTCTTTCTGTTCTGATATTGCAGTAGTGATAATTATTTGTAGCAATATTTATTTATTTGTGTGCAAAACATTAACAAAATGCTGTAAATATGAAAAATATATGATTAAGAATTTACATATTTAAACTGTACTGATTGATGGAAACATGCATTTCAATCTAAAGTTCTTCAATAATCAAGCTGTAAAGGATGCACACTAAATGGCCAGATACTTTCTGGATATCATCAGAGACCAACTTCAGTTTGTTCCATCAGAGAAATGTCAATGTGCAACAAGAATTGCAACAGAACTACCACACAGAGAGTACACTGTGCTGAGAAACGTCGCCGAGGCAGATGAGGAATGTGGTACAATTTGTGTTAAGACAAAAATATCGCAGCCACAATTAAAACCTGAAAACCACAGACTTTCCTTTTTTTATAATACAATGACAATAAAAAGCATTCTGAACTAAATTTTGCCTAAATGTCTATAAACCATTTAGAAATCTAATAGATTTATTTTCAACCGAAATAGCCAGATGTTAGAGTTTTGAGGAGAACCTCATAAGGTCAGGATTTAGTCTGTAATTGAAATATTTTTTTAAAGAGTAACAATTCTTTTTCTCTTTTTCACCTCGGCACCTGCTCTGTTTGCGGATAAGGAGAGGAAAATTAGAACCTGATCCAACAGCAGATGCAAATTTCTTGTGTCTGCTGGACATGATCATATGTGTATTTAATGCTGAAAGCTTTATGTATCCATTGCAGGAAAAAAGCACATAGTGTGTGCAAACTGTTGCAAAAAATTGAGTGGCTTGGACTGCTTTACCTGCAGTGTTGAAATATAATGAAATATGTTCTAACATGTTGAGTAAACACAGTGAGTTATTATGTTTTTTGTCCAAGGTTGCTTGGAGTGAACAGAGTGGTGATCTACAAGACCAGCTGTGGCCCGGATCTTGACCATCTTCTGCAGAGTTACAAGCAGGAGGGCTTTGTGGAAGTAGTTCCCTGGCCAATAGACAAACACCTGAATCCATCCCGGGGCTGGCTCTTTTCAGAACATGGTGGCGATATTCATTACTTTGGCCAGCTCACCACACTCAATGAGTGCATTTACAGATCCATGGAGCGTTCCCGCTACGTCCTGCTAAACGATATAGATGAGATCATTATGCCGTATCAACAAGACAACCTGAAATCTCTGATGGATGGTCTGCAAGCACAGCATCCAAAGGTAGGTTGTGCATTAATACATTATGCTTGTATTTCTGTATTCTTCTGTATTTTATATGTTTACCATATTTTTGACGCATATTTACATTTTGTAGGTGGGTGTGTTCCTCATTGAGAACCATATCTTTCCAAAAAAGCACTTTGAACCAAGTAAAAGGTTTCACCTTCCTCAGTGGAACAGGGTGCCAGGAGTTAATATTCTGGAGCACGTTTACAGAGAAAGCCCGGACCGAAATATTTACCATCCATACAAAATGATCGTTCAACCAAGGTAGGCTGATAAATGCATTCAGTGGTTTTTCCATTCCAATTTGCATCTAAATTTTAACAGGAAAATTTAAATTCATGTTTTTGGGTAAAATAATTCAAAATTACAATAAAAGAACACTGAACCACTTTGGAGCATACTACATTGTTCCCCAATGGTTCTCAAACTTTTTAGAACAAGTACCACCTCATTAAATACAAAGTTTTCTACAAAGTACAGCAGAGGTTTCTATTTAGTTTGCTGATATGAAGGTAAAAGGAGAAAGGAAAATTATTCATTTGCAATAGCACAGCAATGCTGTTTGAAGAATATTTCTCTCAATTTTATTCAAAAGTTTAACTTTCGAAGGTTGATTTGGGAAAATTAACAGAAAAGTCACTAGAAGTTGGAATTCCAAATGGAAAAGTTGGAGGTTTCTCACCAATCTCAACTTCAAAATCCAACATGGCTGCCTTCTATATAAAACATCTGATAACTGTACCACTGCAATAAAAACTGTTCAAGAACACTTCTGAAGTTTTTCTTTAATCTTTTACACACAAAGCTGTATACAGCCTTCTTTAGTGAACATATTATTTAGTTCAAAAGTACAAAAAGCAGAAAATACTTTTTGTTTTGTTGTAAAGCATTATTTATGATAAAATTTACTCTCCCCAAAACAAACTTGCATGCCCATGTCTGGAAACATTACAAAAGGCACTGATTTTATTGGCAGTGTACATCTGGAAGTGGGAGGAAATACGCCAATGGAGAGTATCTTTAATTTTGTTCATATTTGCCTTGAAAAGAAATGATACCAGAATTTTTTCTGCGTATCACTAAAGACAGCCCAATTGACACTAGTATTACTTGTAGACTACCACAGTCCGAGAACCTTGGTACTGGATCTATTTTCATCTGTTAGAACTTTGTGATAAGATGAAATTCTTAATTTACAGTGAATAGATAGAGTCTGGAGGCTGAATTTAGTATTTTAAAAACTGTCCGGTAATCTCATTATCCAACCCTTTTTTTCTGTAAGTTTCTGACAGAACAATCGGATCACTTGTTTAGATATTTAAGATGTGTTTCAATGTGCCGTATACCAAACCAACAATTCAGTCCCGTGTATCTGTGTTACAGGATGGTGGAGCAAACATCCGTGCATTCAGTGCTCCGTTTTTTTGGAGAGCAGTATAAAGTTCCACTGGACGTTTGTCGGATCATTCATGTCCGTGTGGCCCTGCTGAAACAGCTAACGCTGGAGGAGCTCAACGTGGACAAACGGCTGTGGGATTTTCAGGAAAAATTGATTCCCAATGTGGACAAAGTGTTGAAGAAATTGTTTTTATAACAATATGTCACAAAAAGTAGTTTTAAGATGTTTTTAAGCAAGAAAGTAGACCTCAAAACTCCATCTAAGCAGTAAGTTAATAAAGAATGATCCTACATTTAAATGTTTTTTCTGAGTTTTCGGAGCAGCGGAGCTCTGTTTACAGGCTAGTCTGGGTGCTAAACTAAGCTACGCTAACCAGGCAACTGGACTGGGACTTCCCCACTAACTGCTGTCTGATCTTGGCCTGGCACTCTGGGATTTCCCGCTACCTGTTATCTGTTTGTGGCGGCGCCTCCGGCTCTGCAGGGGGAGAGACCACAGTTCCAAGTTTGAATGCAGAAGCTCAGTCATCCTGCCATCCTACTATTCCCTGTAATTCTGAACTGATTATCAGTTCTTTAACTCTAATAAATATATTTTTTACTAAAAACACATTCTGTAGTTATTTGATATGAGTTTACCTGATGATAATAAAAGAAAAATAAGTGCGTTAATCAGTGTTTAGCAGTTATTGTAAATAAATCATGCCGTTGGAAAGCAACAACTCCGGCCTAATGCAGATAGGTAAAAAAAAATATGTAAAATAATGATTTTTACTTTTCTTGCTTATGGATCCAGTGCAACTTATGGAATAATAGAAGAAATTAATCAATTGTGTAACGCTAAAGCTGCTCATTATCTATTATCTATCAGTTGACACAAAAAAATTATTAATTAGCTAAAGGAGTAATGCCATCTCCTGGAATGAAGGTGTATTGCAGGTTTTTTTTTTCAAAAACTCCCATAGGTCATTAGGCTGACTTAAATAAATGGCCTGTGGCAATAGAAAAACAACGTACAAGATTCCCTGGGATTCCTATCTCCCAGGTAAAACAAATCCTGGACCTTTAAATCCTGGGGCTTTTGGTGGTAAAGGGACTATTTTGTCATCCAGGAAAAAGCTTTCCAATCAATGGTGTGTTCAGCCTGCTATGTCTAAATCAGGAGAAGAGTTCATGTGTAAGGTGGACTAGTCAGATGGGGAGCTGGTCGAATAAGGTAATGCCTACTGAGGGGAAATATCAAGGATAAACTCAAGTTTATTATCAATAATGCCTGTGACTTATACTGTAGTTTAAATAAAACTTCCTTTGAATATCAGTGAGACTTTTCTGAGCTACAGAAATACATCGAAAACAGTAAAATATTCAAAATAAATAACTTTACCTACAATAACTGTATGACATTCATCACATTCCTTCGTAAAAATACAATTTTCAACCTTAATGAAACTATTTTTGCTCTGTTTCTCTAGAAGAACGTTCACATGTGCCATCAGGCCTTCAGATGACACTAGACAGTAACACCTTAGCAGGGGTTTAAACTCATGTTTTGACCTGCATGGAAAAGATATTTCTTTGACTAACAATAATTATGATCCTACAAGGCAATTCAGAATGATTCACAAAAAAGACAGTCCTGTTGTTCTATTGTAGCCACAGAAACATTTTCAGCTGCTCAACCATTGCTCAGATACAACCCATTAACCTTTCAAAGGATTTTTTAGTAGCATTATGTTCTGAAAAAAACATTTCAGTGACAAAAAAGCATAAAAAAGTACTTTGCCATGACATGATACAGGGAAGAAAAGAAAAGCAAAGAAATGTTGGGCTGTAGACTAAAATTAATGAATGCACTCAATGCTTTTAGGCCCATGTTTTCCTGTGAGGCAATCCTTAGAACTGTTATGGCCTATTATGCACCTTGATAATGGGGGAATATTCGTTTCATAACTGGTCCATGCCTGGACCGGGCGTCAGAGACTTCCTAGTGCTCTGTACATTCCCCCTAACGTCTTCTAGGAGAGGAAGGAGTGTTTTACAGTGAGCTACTTTTCACTGTGAACAGTGAGGTCCTTTACGATGTCTGTTCCAAGGTGTAAAATTCTAATGAACCTTTATCCCCAGGAGAAAGTTTTACCAATATGTTTTTGTTAATAGATAAAATAGAACAATCGAAAGCAATTCTAAACAAATGGGTTTTTCGCGTTGATTAAAATGAACTCAGAGTGGCAGCATTTTTACAGTTTTCTGGAAGTTTATTCCAGATTAGTAGAGCATAAGAACTGAATGCTGCTGCTACTCCATGTTTGGTTCTGATGCTGGAAGGTTGATACAACAGCAATAGATCTTCAATATATTTTGGTGCTAAGTCATTCAGTGACTTAAAATCTAACAGAGGTACTTTAGTCTATTATCTGCAATACAAGGAGTGCTAGGAGTGTTAGGACTTTAGAACTGGGGTGATGTGCTCTACTTTCTTAGTTTTAAGTAGAGGTGCAAACACACCCTCCAGTTCTGCTACCTGTGCGAACCCTTCTCTTTTCCAGTGGTTATAATCAGTCTGACAGAGAGAGGTACCCCCCATCCTTGTGTTTTTTTGTATAACAACGGCTACCAGTGGGCTCTACATGGACAAACTTTATCAGTTTATTATTTTACAGTACTTAGTACCCCTACGCGTTATAAAATGTTCAAGCTCTAACACTCAGTAGTTTATTCTAAACTCCCCAACAACCCCGCACCATTCCAAATCCCCTTGTGAAGTGCCTTGAGACAACATGTGTTGTGAATTAGTGCTATATAAATAAAACTGAATTGAATTGATCATTCTGGATCATCTGCAGCCATCTGATTTTTTAGGCAGACCTGTTGAGTCTTAACAGTTAAGTTGCAGTTTAAGTTTGGTTGCAGTAATCAATTTGACTAAAGATGAACACATAAATGAGAACATGCTGGAACATTAGTCATTTAATCCTGTAAATGTTCTTCAGGTGATAGGCCAACTTAGTGATTGTCTGTATGTGATTCATATCAACTCTGATATAAAGTTACCTACTGACACAAGTCCCTGTCCTTCAAGCAAGACTCAAAGCAGCCAAGTGCTGTACCAGAAAGACCGACCCATTTCTCCAGTAGTATACCATGATCAACAATGTCGAATGCTGCGCTGAGGTCCAATATTACCAGCACTGTGGTTCTTCCATATTCTGCATTTATGCAGATGTCATTGGAGAAGCTTCGATGATGTGTAAGACGTTTTAATAGCTGTTTTGGTAGAATTGTGCCATTTTGACTAAATTTGTTTTGGGGTGGACACGCCATTGTTTCTGGACTTCATATTGAGATTATCCTTCTAATCCTCTGAATTTTCTCAGTAAAGAGTTAATAAATTAATTGCAGACCTTGTTAGAGTAGAATACAGATGCTACAGACAGAAGGGTTTGTTAACCTGTCGACTGTAGCAAACAACCTTGGCATTATTAAAGCTTTTGTTGATAACAGAAACGAAAGATTCCCTTGCAATTTTAGGTTTTAAGTTATATCTGTGAAGTCCATCTTTATAGAAATCATAGTGTTACTGGAGTCCAGTCTTTCACGATCACTTGGTTAGTTGAGTCGATAGAAATAGATAGATAGAAATTGGCTGTTAAACATGTTGAGTCAAAACAAAATGTTTAAGTCTATCACATAGTTCTTCTGCCCCTTGGATCTTAAACTCACCCACAATGACTAAACAGTCATAATCAACACATATCACAGATAGGTCATTGAAATTGTTGTAATTATGAATATATTATTTAATATTAATATTTCGGTCTGTTAAGGGTTGTCCAGTGAATACCAGTCCAATAAGGCGGTGGTATTAGGACAAAATTGAAAGTGATGAGCCAAGCTCTGACATTATTGTACAGCAAAACTCTGCACACACACGGAGAGAATTCACAAAATTTCTTAAAATACAAGAATTTATTAACAAAAATAACTGAACTCAAATTTAAACATATATCAACAAACTCTTCACCATGCTAAAACAATCCAACTAAACTACCAAGCAGAATTAAAGAATAGGGAAGACTAATGGGCTATGTACAATATAAACAAGTTGATCAAAGATGGTTGAAAACTATGACCGAAAGAGTGATGCAGCATTACCATGCAATGTTTATGTTTGAGAACCAAGGATTATCTTGAAGATTCTGGAAGTGAAGTTAAGTTAGCCTTGGAACTAACCTAGACAATGATTGGTACACCTTTAGACAACCATTCATAATGCAAGATCAGATAAAATATTATTTTAATAAAATATGTTAAAGAATGATTTGATGAATAAAACCAACCTTCTGGATGACCAATTCAATGGTGTTTAATTAGCTGCCTTTATTTATTAAAATAATATTTAAAGAAAGAACCAATGTTTGGTTCCGATGGTCTTTAAGCAAACCACCGTCTGCAGGAGGGTGCAGGCAGAACGCAGCTGCCTGCATCGGATCAAACAGGGGGAAGACCCCCGGAGCAGAAATGACCAATATCCACACTAAATCTAATTTCACAGCGGTGAAAAGTCTGCTGTTTTGCACTTTAAAGTCCTGTTCCTTGTTATTGCCATGCCTGAGACAAAAACTTGTAACTACTTCATCCAAAATTGGGAGCATCACCAGTCCAGACAGCATAAGAGGTTTAACATATTAAAACTCCTTAGCCTTATTTTAGAAGATCTGGCTGGGCAGTGCTCCAGATAATTACCCCAGTAGATTATTTTATACATCAAAACATGTACAAGAAAGTCTCGCATGTACAATAATACAAATATTTGTGTTTAGTATATTTATGTTTTCATTTATTACATTAATAATGCAACAATGCCAGCCAGTAACGTTAATAGTGGCATAGCGCACTACACTGACGGCTGGAGGAGGAGCTTCAAAAGATTTTTAAATAGCTCCATAGCTCCAGTTGTCCGTGGGTCAGTGGAAACCCTACAGGTTCTGTGCCGAGCAGAGAGACACCAAGTGGAGTCGAGTCGTGAAACCTAAATAGAGCCAGTGGAAAAGAGGTATTAAAGTAGAGGTGGATTTTTTTTTTTCCAAAAAAGAAAAAAAACAGACATCATTTGGAAACTATTTATTTGAACATTTGCAACCAGACATTAGTTAAATACAGAAGTTTAATTTCTCTCTCTACATCCCCTCAAACAGCAGGGACCAGTTCCACTTCATTACACTCTGAGAGGAGGGAATGTTACAGGACTTTGTAAGGCGCACACAGTGCTGGAAGTAATTTGGCTTTCTGTCTTCTGATAAAGAGAAACAAAATCTGAGTCTGCCTCCCAAAATGTCCAACACAGCTCCCTCTCCTCGCGACTGTTTCCACCCACAGCCAGATGACTGGCTCAAACACACCGTGGCAAAATGACACCAAGAGGAGGCAAGAAGAGAAAACCAGTAAAGAAGGCTGAGACGCACCCCTAACTGAATGTGGTCTCAGATGTGTAGTCATGACTCAAAAGCTAAAAGTAAAATGATCAACATGAATATATTAGAAAAATGGCAATTAGTCTTTCATAAACACCTGGCCTCACCACCTCCCAAACAAGAACAGGGTTATAAATTAAAACTGTCCAAATAAAATCAATTTAACCGAGACTTTGGGCCCATTCAGTTCCACTTCAAGACTGGAAAATCCTCATTGAGAAAACAAATGGCACTTTTCAGTCTTTTGAACTGGAATCTAGAATCTCGACTCCAATGAAATCGACCCCGACCCTTAAAATCAACTCTAATTTACATATATGGGCGAGGCGCTCCTCAAGCTTCCGCCACTTTAGCAGTGTCTCCCCACGGGATGGGGGAGGTGGGGACTCAGCGCTCTCTGCGGGCTAGGCCACAGTTTTGAAGGTCTGCAGTATGAGGTTGGTTTGGTGGATGAGCCGGTTTGCACTGATGAAGACGTTTATTGCCCTGGAAAGAAAGAAAATCAGAGCTCATACAAAGTCATTTCAGTGGTTTCCAAAAGATAAACCCCGGGCTTTACTAACGAATGTGCAGATTAATTTTTGCAGACTCCTTTACTTCTCTCTGTAGCATGATTTGTATTCTGTTACAGTTTATACACTGAAGATATCTGAATGTTCACCACCCCATTCTAATATTGAAGAGGTGTCTTGTGTGAAGTGAGTAACATGAGGATGAGGATTTTTTGTTGTACATGAATTTAGATTTCATTGAGAACCTATTTTGCTATTATTTCTTAAGGCGAAGAAACACCAAATTGTTGAGTATTAAGAAATTAATTTAAAACATATATGGGCTTACTGAGCAGCATGTCCATGCACCCTGTAGTATATGTACTTAACCTTTAGTTGGGGCTGCTTTTTTTTTTATAAGAAATTTTTTTGGCATTAGAGGGCTTTATTTGTCATTTTTCAACAGTAGGCAGACAGGAAAGAGGGGCCGAGAGAGGGGGAGACATTCGGCAAAGGTCCCTGGGTCCCCTCGAACTTGGGACAGCTGCATCGAGGACTGTAGCCTCTACATATGGCCGCGTGCTTCACCCCTACACCACCAGCGCCATCCCCAGTTGGGGCTCCTTTTGCATGAATTACTGCATCAATGTGGAGCGGCATGGAGGTAAAAAGCCTGTGGCTCTGCTGAGGTGTTAAGGAAGCACAGGTTACCTTTATATACTTGTATAGCCTATAGTTGGTCCACAGTTACATCTAATAAAAATCTGAATATCCTGACAGTTCAATATTTTTTGTTACTCATTTCCGAAAGTGAAACTCATATATTATATAGATTCATTACACATAGAGCCTGTATTTCTTGGAATTCTGATGTTTATGGCTTACACAAAATTAAAACCAAAATGTTGTATCTCAGAAAATTTAGAGTATTTGGAAAAAGTTAAATATTATTAGAAACTCATGGTGTCACAGCTTAATCAGCTAATTAACTCTAAATCACCGGAGTTAAACTCCAGAGGGAAGGTACCCTGCAACGTTTAGATGTGCCTCTGTTTCACCACACCTGAATGAAATGAACTCTGTACAACTTGACTGGTGATGA
The DNA here is from genome assembly GCA_036173005.1 of Crenichthys baileyi. Lineage (NCBI taxonomy): Eukaryota > Metazoa > Chordata > Actinopteri > Cyprinodontiformes > Goodeidae > Crenichthys > Crenichthys baileyi. The sequence goes on along the minus strand of JAHHUM010002771.1, from coordinate 105,868 downwards.
GATAATTCAGCCATTTGATTCAAGTGTGTTGGACCAGGGAAACATGGAAAAGATGCAGCACACCAGCCCCTGAGGACTGCTTTAAATGGTCTCTCAATCTGGAACAGTAGGCTACACTATCATGGGGAGGACTGCTGATGCAGATCTCCAGAAGACAGTCATTTACACCCTTCAAAAGGAGGGTAAGACACAAAAGGTCATTGCTGAAGAAGTCAGGTTTTCACAGTTCTGTATCCAAGCATATGTATAGAAAGTTAAGTGGAAGAAAAAAGTGGGGTAGGACAAGGTGCACCAGCAACAGATATAACTGCACCCTTGCGAGGATTGTCAAGCAAAATGCTTTCAAGGATTTGGGGGAGCTTTACAGGCAGTGAACTGAGGCTGGAGTCAGCACATCAAGAACCACCATGCACAGAGGAGTCCTACACACATATTATTGCAGAGTATTGTCAAGAGGAAGATGGGACACCAGACCCAACAATGAAGATGACCTGAAGGTCATTATTAAAGCAACCTGGGCTTTAAATGTTTATAGATGTACCTGTACCTCCGGTGTCCAATCAAGCACAGTGAAACTATGTTCTTTAAAACTATTTTTGACAGTGTTGCCAGACGTCCTGGTTAAAAATAAAATCAGCATCACCATAAAGCTTGTGAGCAGAGGGAAGCAGGAAGTGCTTTAAACTTTCCTGGTAAAAAGCCGCGCTGACCTTGGACTTAATAAAATACAGAGAATCAGAGACCTCCTGCGGCTTGCCCTCCAACATGGAGGGCGTCAATAAGGGTCACCTTGAAAACTATGAAATAAGCTGGTGCCCCTCTGATTGTGTAGGCAATTACTTTTCCATAGTAAAAATACATTTTTTCTTTTAACCTAAAAATATAAAAACTTTCTGAGAAACATTTTTTTATGATGTTGGGTTTTAATTTGCTGTAAGCTATAATGATCAAAATGAACAGGAATAAAGATCTGGAACAAATCACCCTGTGTGGAAGGAATGAATGAATAAATGAGTTTGTTTTTTTGATTTTCTAATTTATTCAGATGCACTTGTACTTCTCTCCTTTAGATAACTGGACTGCTCAATAGATCAGGGTCACCATGCAACATAGAAACATAAAAAAACAGACCGGATACCAATAAACAAACACAATAAAACATCCTCAAGAAATTTGCCTTTTTTGTCAACACTAAACTCAAAATTTTAAACACAAGGATGAATCTGAAGTCTGTTTTCTGCATAACTGGCAGAGTGCAGTTTTGTTTGTGGGAGGGTGAAAACTAGACAGAAACAAAGTCAACGTTACATCATAATATAAGTAAACTGTAAACCAATATTAGAGCACTTTGTCAGTTACACCTGCTTATGCTAGGACAAATCAGAAAATGTTTTAGGTCTAACTAATATAAAGTCTACACACTATTTTTTTTTTCAAATATAGAATTTAATACATTGATAGGCATAACGATGAAAATACCAATCACCTAATATCTTAGTTAATAACTTGTATTTAACAACTTAAGGTAAATATTACTGTCCCCTTAATTTGGTGTTTTTAACTGTTATGTGACTTGAGTGCTTTTATAGCTAAGTAACCTAACTTCAATGCCTTTCTATAGCATGTTGTAGCCTCATTTTTCAGTTATTAACAATTAGGTTTAGCCAACAACTGAAATCCCTGTTCCCAAGCCAAACCTCCCTAGATATTCACATTTTCCATGATAAAAAAAATCTGTGGTATGTTTAGTTGCTTAAATATACTGTACAACTTTAACCCAGTTTTTGAACGCACTGATACTGCAATGATAATATATTTGTGATATATTGTGCAGCCCTAGTATACAGTGAATAATCTAACTGCGTGGTGTTGTCAGTAGGTGACAGAGCAGACTCTTACAGATACAGATTAGTGAGTAGTGGGCCTTAACCATATTAGGATAAGAAAAATTGGCTAAAATAAACTATTTCTGCTTTATTATTTGAGTTTTTAAAATATGCTAATTCTGGTGACCATGGCGTAGATCTCTGACATCTTAACTTTTGTTTCACTCTGTTTATTCAAAGGTACTTTAGAGGCACCGATTCAATTTATCATTTTGGACTCAGAACCCTTTATTTCTTATCACAGATGCCGAACTCATCCATCCACTCCTAGCAGTAACTGATTCTTAGGGTTTGCAGCCAGAGGGCATCACTCTTAATGACTTACGGTATACTGCCACTCAGAAGTTTGCATACACTTACCTTCAGCATAAATGTCCTTTTGGGGACGTACAGATTAATAAAGTTGAAAGTATTTATCCACTCCAAGCTCAGTTTTGAGGTGTGTTTTTGGATCATTGTGCTGTAAGTTTTGACAATTTAGGTGCTGATTTGAGGTGAAGTTGAAGAATTTGGAGGAACAAAAGGAGGGAAATCTTCTTCTCAGTTTTCTGAAAAGTTTGGCTTTGAGGTTTGAAATTTGGAACAGGCCCTTTTTTCTTGGTCAGGAGCTTCACAGTCCTTGTTGATGTTAAAATCACTTCAATTTGGACAGTGAAAACCAGCATCTTTCAATTTATGGCAGGCGTGAGCCTTGGTGGTTCCTGGTTTGTTCTTTAAACATCCTAACCGATTTCCTTCCAATAGAACAATCATCTCAAACACATGTCAAAACTGGTTTAAGAAGGAATAAAGCAAACTAAGATTAGGGTGCTTGAATGGTCCTGACCTGAACCCCCAGAATGAAAATCTGCAAACTATGCCTTAATTCGGCCTGCACCAGGAAACCTACTAATTTAGGCGAGCTCTACCGTTTCTGATAGGAAGATGAAGTCAGAATTCTGCCAGATGCTTGTTGATGGCTACAAAAAGTCATTTAACCTAAAATTAGCTGAGATTGTCTGTGAATATTTGAGCATGAACATATTATTTGGACCCTGTGTAAGTTTTGAATAAAACCAATTTGTTTACCCAATTCCTGTTTTTAAAATGAACTAATATGGTATAATCAGATCTCTCCAGAAAAGAAAGGTTCAAAAGCATTATTAAAACCTCGAAACTAAAGACATTAATGATGATGAGGAGTTCATGTAAACCTCTGACCATCATTGTAGAGCTGTTCCCATTCGATACCACTATAATGAACAGCACATTAATGAGCTGGAACAACACGTGTTCTTATGCGAGACTCACTTTCCGTCTTTGAAGTATGTTTTGAGGGTGTCGCTGAAACTTTTTGAGTACTTCACAAACTCCTTTTTCTGGTGCTCCAGTGCCTTGGAGGACAGAAAAACATCATCAGACTCGAGGGACGACACACTGAAGGATTACAGAACCATTTGCGTGTCCGTTACTCACTCTGCGATTCTGGTACTGATATTTCTTAATGACATTGTTGACTGTATCCAGGAGCTCTTTTATGGCGCTTGCTATGTCTCTGTGTGCAAAAGGCAATATCAGTGAGAAGGCATGAAATCACAAATCAAATATTGTCTGAATGTCAGTCTGTTTTACACAGAATATGTGACACACTTTGCAGCCTCCGCTCTTAAAATAGGCAGCTGTTACTTAAAGCTGGAGAAGAAGTAATAATTAAAACATGAACCTCTAAATGTACACTACAAAAACAAACAGAAGGAACGGATTCTAACCAGCTAGTGCAAACAGTAAAACAAAACCAGAATGTATTACCACACCACTGTTTAATTATTAGCTTGAAGGTGACATTTTAACAATTCTTCTGTGGGTTTTAAAGATTAACCATTGGTCTACAAGTAAGCAATACTAATGCTGCGTTCAGACCAAACGCGGTTTGAGCATCAGGGGCGTCTGGTTTTCATGCAAAGTCTATGTGGACGTCAACCAATCAGAGAAGCTCAGCTTTCTGACGTAGTGATGTATTTTATCATGTGACGGAAAGACCACAAAGACAATGGAGGATAAACTTATCATTGCGGTTTCAAACTGGGCCGGGGACAGACGAAAATAGTGCTGAAAGCGATCCTCCTCTGCGCGCAGCTCCTGGAGCAAGTGGTAAAATTCACCAAACTCCGAACGCCTCTGAATTGTCTGGTGAATCCAGACACGGCGCCGAGGCGCCAGACGACAACGTTCTCTTGCTTTATTCAGCAAATAAAGCCAAGCCACTCTCTCGATTGCATCCACCATTGTACACAAGAGACAGGGAAAGGAAGCTCCTCCCAACGGCCGTCTGTTTACAGTTTATTGACGCGCGTCGAGAGTTTAAGTGCACAAGCGTCCAACTTGAGGCGTTGGACGCCTTTTTGACGCTCAAATCGCGTTTGGTCTGAACGCAGCATTAGAGTTAGATGAGGTAGACCTCAACTCCAGAGATTTCACCGGCTGTAGCCTGAAACCGTTGCCCCTAATGTGAAATACTGGAGGTATTAATGTTTATGCACATTTGGAATATGTTGCCAATAACTGAAACATTTCCTTCTGTTGAATAAAACCCAGGTTACTTGCACTCACTTGATAGTTTGTAGAAACCGTACTCTGTCGTTGATCTCATCAGGGATTTTGCTAAGGATCTGTTTCAGAGCTCTGGCCTTCTCATTTAGGTCCTGGAACTCCTGTCCAGGCCGGCTGATCATGAACTCTGCAGGAGGAAAGGTTCAAACCTCGTCAGGAAAACAACCATGGAGATATCTAACAAAGAGAGCACCTGAATTTGGTCAGGTCCCAAAGCAACATACAGTGTCAGCCACATGTATCTGCATCTTTCAGAAGCGCATGTCAGAGCCTTAAAGTTATTCTGGTAGCATAATCTCACACTGAAAATCTTAGAAAAATCTAACCTTTACTTCGAGAAAATGTTTTCACTGTGCTAAATATCTCATTTTAATATATATTTTACAAAATCAACAGTGTTACAGTTATGGTACCTCTACTGTCAATACTCATAAATACAACGGCGTTTTTCCACTGTCACAGCATTTCCTTATCTTAAAACATTTTATAACGGCGTGTACAGAGTGAGCGATCTTTGACCTTTCCTCTCTCCACAATCTCTCTAGATCATCCAGAGACCTGGCTCCTCCTTTATGCTCACCCTACAGGTTTTCTATTAGAATCGATCGGTTATGAATCTTCTGACCTTCTTGTATCAGACAGATTTCCAGATTTCAAGCTCTTACGGGAATGGCCGTGTGGAGGAAATGGATTGTTGGTTGCTGAAAATTTCAATCTAATCTCACAGCACACAGTTCCAGATGAATCCCAATAGAGTTTAGCACGCTCTACATGTTTAAGTGGTGGAACAGAAAAGGCTTTTTTTTCCCAGCGCTGTGAGCGTACACCTCAAACTGGAGGCTGTATCAACACCAACAAACCCAACAAGGCCATTTAGATCATAACACAGCAAAATCTCGTTTGCTCTGTCGCTCACCTTCCACATCATCCGCAGCCATGCGCAGCAGGGATTCGGTGAAGTTAATTTGCACGTTCTTCTTCTCCAAGATCTTCATTATGATGTCCTGTGTCAGACCGGGATTCTCTCGCTCCGCCTGTCAACAGAGGACAAACATACATCCAGACAGGGAAGTTGAAAAACACCCGCCAGGCGTTAGATAATTCAAACCCTATAACATCAACCAGCAAGCAGTGGCAGGGGCCTGATCACATAAGCAGGTGAACAAACAACCAGTGAATGCTACAGTAAAACAGCTGCAAGGTGCCCTTATAACCATTTGGGTCATTTAAAAAGAAAAACATCTTCCTCATTATTGAAGCAATCACAGGCACAGACGTTATTTTAGTGAAGGCATGGAAGTCAGCGCATATTTGTGCTCTGGCAGCAGGATAGCTTGGCTTATAAGCTAAAAGCATTTGTCTGAGGCTGGTTTTTAAAAGGAAATGACATAACGTTGTGTGAAAGTACAATACGTGTTTACAAACACATGAAAATGTAAAAAATTAAAAGCAATGTGGAACACAAGTCACAAGAAAACTATAATAATAGAGACACGTTTTTAAAGGATCAATTTGACAGCTTTTTGTTCTTGCAAATCATTGGCATTTAAACAGTTGCCATGCCCTCTAGTGGCATATGAAAGTATCACATGAGAATAAAGCTAACGCTGAACAAGAAGCTGTGTTGAAGAAGCTGGTGCTTTTATCCCTTTTTAAACAGCAACCTATCATCAGAACTTCAGTATTCCACAAAGACAACCCAGCTCTGGGTCAATTTAATCTTTAGTTTGTGTCGAACTGCGTTAAATTGTTTGGGTTTTTGCCATGAGTGTGTGTGCAAAGTCATTATGCAGCTGGTCCTGAAAATAGATGTTATCAACCAGATGATCAACATGACCTCTTCTTCAAAGATTAAACTTGGTGTTGGACAAGTTAGTATATTCAAACACTTTATAAAGTTTTGATCTACTGATTGTCAAAAATCTAGATATATTTATCCTGGGCCTGAATATCTTTCATTTTGGTCTTGATTTACTTGATAATGATTTCTTTTGAGCTGTTCTTCATCCAGGCTGAAATGATCTGATAGCAAACAACTCCAGTGCATTTTCAAATCTTTAAATTCGTTGTGGAGTCCACATAGTTACAATTATACAGGCTTAAATATATGCATAAACCCCCCAGCAATATGTGGTTAAATGCTGCTTGCAGAGTTCTAGAAAAACCACACACTTTGTGTTGCCATCGAGGAGCTTCTGGTATAAATTGCCAGGCTTTCTGTAACAGACTCGGCTCTTAGGCATATCACACAAGTTTTGAGTATAGTTGAGGAAGGAGCTTTCCAGAGGCTTAATGCTTGCATGCTTTATCCATAACTAATCTAGTTGTGATGCTTGTTTTGAATCATTGGTGCTGAGCACCCAGTTATGTCCAAGTTCCAAACATCTGACTCAACCTGTTATCCTCAGATGAAGGTAAATTGATTAGAATGGTCAGAAACAATCTTGGGTTCCTGCCGGCTCCTACATACTGCAGGAACACAGTTGGCATCGTCCCCCGTGAAGCAAGATTTGGTTCACCTGCTCTAGAATTGACACCTTCTTGCTCGAATAAACTGTGCGCCGGCCAGTGGGAGTGTGCAAACTGCCTCAGGGAGAAAAGTTTGATGTGTTTGGAGGAGTCAAGGTGAGGCTTTTAGGCATGTGAACACTGTGCTAACTATCAAACATGATGGTGGCAGCAAAATGCTTTAAGACCACGTTTGTTGCCAGTAGTACTGTTGCTTTGCACAAAGTGGGTGGAATAATGGAGGAGGGTCACCTTAAAGTTCACCAGACCACTGAAACTTTTGACACAAATGGGTGTTCGAAACACAGATCAAAGCTGGATTTGAATTGGATAAAGTATTAAATTAACTTCAGTTAAATTAAATTAACTTGACCTCAACAATGCTGAAATTTAGTGAAGTACGCTCTGAAGTCCATGCTAAGAAAACTTACTGAACTCTCTAGATTCTGCAGAGAAGAGTGATCATAAATTCAGGCATAATTATGTCAGAAGCTTGAGAAAAGTCACAAACGTGTTTGACTTCTCAGCAACTTGTTATGGAACCTTTAAACAACTATTATTGGTGGCGTATGTATATATTTGAGCCAATTTTCACCATATTTGAATTAGAATAAATCCACAATAAATTTAAACTGGTGCAACAAGTTCTTGCTTTTAAAATTTAGCGAAGTAAATATAATCATTTCACCCAGGAAAAAGAACCGTTTACATAAATCAGTAAAAGATCAAAAATTTAAATAAAAAATTAAATGCAAGGTGACAGCAAACTGGAACGCAAACAACTTGTGTTATACTTTCAGAGTTCTGCGATGGCCATGGTGTGACCCTGCTATTCCATGTTTCTGCCCGTACTATTAATGAATCGTCCTACCTTTTTGAAGGCTGCTCTGAGCGTCTGAGCTGCTGACATGTTGATCCTTTCCAGCTAAAGGAAGAAAACAAAAAGAATGGCACATCAGTACAAAACCAAAACTATGAATGAGGTCATAAAAGGTACAGTAAGGTTTCATTCAACTCAGCTCTTGATAGACACAACATTTAGAATCACTAACTATAAAGCACAGAGCATCCCTGAGTGTGCTGCAGGAGATCATCATATTCACAGCTACAGGTGATTCAAGTGATCAGCTAGCTTGCACGGAAACTAAATGAAGGTTGGGAACCAAAAAATATATATAATTATCAGTTTGATCTTACAACCTTTAGTGCAAAACCAATAAAACAAGAGTGACACTGCACTGTTCTCAACCATAAACTGATAAAGCATTGGAAGTATATTATGTGGTGAACTAAACAGTTGTTGGAGTATTTATTTGAAGTAGTGCAGCAACTACTTACTGCAGTTAAATAAACTTTACCTCCCATAGCTAAGCTGTACCCATGCTAACTTTATCTACGTATTTTTTAGGCTTTTTTTCTAATATTCTCTTTATTAATTTCTGCCTTCCTCCACCAATCCAATAAAATAAAGCCCTCCACATACAATTTAAAAACATGAACAGCTGTAATATTTGTTTCATGTGAAACAGAAGGGCCACTGAGCCGGACAGTGATGTGTAAAAGTAACAGCTGGTAAAAATATTTAATGTTTTGAGAGTTGTTCCACCTGAGAGATATTGTGACTTTTGAATATAAAATTTCAGGCCTAGTTTTATGTGCCTGCGTCTAATTAACTTTGAGCTTAGTTTCTAACTCACTGTAACGCTCCTAAATGCATCACTCATTCTCAATCCCCTGCCCATCCTAAATCTCAGGAGTGTGCAGACTGTTTTCATACCAGGTGAGAAGAAGCGAGGCGACACCAAAACAAACAGTCTGACAAATGTTCCCGACTAACGACGACGGCTGTAAATCCAGGAGGGATGAAGATACAAGAAAGATGAGACATCGGACAAACGCGACACAATCTTGGATGAGGGACGTGTCGGCTTGTTTAATTAATCACGGTTCTGATTTCTGGGAAAGCTGCGATTTGGCTGATGATATTGTAAACATTATAAAGAAGGAAAAGGTTGAATATTATAACCTGTGGTTTGCCCCACAGCTGAGAGACGTCTGGGCTCAACGGAGCGTGAGAACGTGCAGCTGACAAACCATGAGCAGAGTTTATACAACAAAGAAATTATTTTTAACAGACAAAACCAGCAGTTGATGGATTTTAATATCGTGAATGCTGTCAACAAAGGGAGACTACTCTGTTCGAAGAGTAGAACAGCTTTTATTGTTCACTGTGGACAATCGTACGACAATATTTGAAACTTATTTTATTATTATTATTTAGTTGCACTGAACTGATGCTTATTATAATCTCACCAACCTCATGATGACCATTATAAAAACTGAGGCTTTAATATTTGTAAAACCACAAACAAAAGGGTTTCATTTTATTTAGCTTTGTACAAATCATTGTTTAAATTTTAAGTTATGGTATGCAGTCGGAGCTAAATTTGCAGTAAGGGCAAAATTATTGTAAAAAACTTCAAAATCACCTTTGATTTTTTTTATTTTTTGTCATTTAGCTTGATCCATTAATTTAAAAAAATGTCAGTAAATTAATAAAAAGGGTGTCAGTGGCAGGCCTACTACTGTTAACATTCATTTCAGAACTGAACTGGGTAAGAGCCACAGCTACCGTTGGCTCATGGGTCAGGGTTTAATGTCAGTTCAGATTGAGATTATTTTTCAGTCATATTGCCCAGCCATGATGCATTAAGTAAGGATCTGCTGTTGATTATGTGCTAAATGATTTGAGTAACTCGATATGTCCGCCCTGATGGGTCATCAAGTTCTTCACAGGAGGTTGGAAACGCTGAATATTCAGCTATAGACGGATTTTGAAAATGTTGTCGGAACAAGTCCAGATAACCTGGAATTCTGAATATTAGAAGGAAGATACAATAAATATTAACTTAAAATGTAGAAAACTTTTGGTTCTGCAGCTAAAATAAGATCCAATCACGAACAAAGAACATAGGTTTAATTCTACTTCCAGCTTACATTTATGTATATTTCAATTAAAAAGTAAGTAAAACTTATGCCCAACAATATTACTCTATTAATAATTTTTCTTTTTAATTATTATGAACTGCCCTCTCTTTGACTTCCTAGTGGAGCTTCTGTCGTCAGCTGCTTTACCTCGTTGAAAACTGGGTACATCACGGCGTACAGTGTCATGGATACCATGGAGTTTGTCTCCGCTTCATTCTTCATCTCCTCCATTGTCATCCTCCAGGGAGGAGTCGCTCTTGTCAAAACAGTGAAAAGGAAACTGCAGCTCAAACACACTCACACAAACACTCACACACTCACCCTCACACACCCTGAAACCCACGCAAGATCCAGAGCCTGGAAGGAGAAAAACAAAAACAAATGAGAAGTGATGAAATTACAATGTGAAAGGCAAATGTCCTAGACATGGCTGTCAGGGGATGGGTTGACCTAATTCTGACTAGATGAGAGGATACTTAGGATTGCTATGATGTAATGAAAATGAAAAGTATAACATTTTATTTATCTGCTAGTTCTCAGCTTTCAATTACATTTATTGAATGACAGGTGTGTCCTGACTGGTCACCAACTGGCTTCAGGAAGCCCTACGGCAGCAGCTTAGAGTCAGATGCTCAGTTTTGGTAGAACATTGGTTTATTTCACTCTCACCACTCTTTTTCTTAAGTAAAATGCTTCACCTGATAGGAGAACTGCCTCCATCTACTGTTTAACTCCAATCACAATACTTTCAAACATAAAGTCAAATAACACAGGATCACTGATGCCAAATATCTTTGGGAGTAAGGGGCCCAAATCCTTGGGGCAAGGTAATTTGCATAAATAAAACAAAAATGTTTATAGGCGGTCCCGGGTTTGAATCCTGACTATGCTTGGTCTCTCTCCGGGTACTCCGTCTTCCTCTCACAGTCTGATTATATGCAAATCATTTTAACTGCTCTCCCTAAATTGTCTCTTGGGTATATACAGTACAGACCAAAAGTTTGGACACACCTTCTCATTCAAAGAGTTGTCTTTATTTTTATGACTATGAATATTGCAGCTTCACACTGAAGGCATCAAAACTATGAATTAACACACGTGGAATTAAATACTGAACAAAAAAGTGTGAAACAACTGAAAATACAGGGTTGGACAATGAAAATGAAACACCTGGTTTTAGACCACAATAATTTATTAGTATGGTGTAGGGCCTCCTTTTGCGGCCAATACAGCGTCAATTCGTCTTGGGAATGACATATACAAGTCCTGCACAGTGGTCAGAGGGATTTTAAGCCATTCTTCTTGCAGGATAGTGGCCAGGTCACTACGTGATACTTGTGGAGGAAAACGTTTCCTGACTCGCTCCTCCAAAACACCCCAAAGTGGCTCAATAATATTTAGATCTGGTGACTGTGCAGGCCATGGGAGATGTTCAACTTCACTTTCATGTTCATCAAACCAATCTTTCATCAGTCTTGCTGTGTGTATTGGTGCATTGTCATCCTGATACACGGCACCGCCTTCAGGATACAATGTTTGAACCATTGGATGCACATGGTCCCCAAGGCAATGCCATGATATGGCAGCCCAAACCATCACTGATCCACCCCCATGCTTCACTCTGGGCATGCAACAGTCTGGGTGGTACGCTTCTTTGGGGCTTCTCCACACCGTAACTCTCCCAGATGTGGGGAAAACAGTAAAGGTGAACTCATCAGAGAACAATACATGTTTCACATTGTCCACAGCCCAAGATTTGCGCTCCTTGCACCATTGAAACCGACGTTTGGCATTGGGCATGAGTGACCAAAGGTTGGCTATAGCAGCTCGGCCGTGTATATTGACCCTGTGGAGCTCCCGACGGACAGTTCTGGTGGAAACGGGAGAGTTGAGGTGCACATTTAATTCTGCCGTGATTTGGGCAGCCGTGGTTTTATGTTTTTGGATACAATCCGGGTTAGCACCGAACATCCCTTTCAGACAGCTTCCTCTTGCGCCACAAGTTAATCCTGTTGGATGTGGTTCGTCCTTCTTGGTGGTATGCTGACATTACCCTGGATACCGTGGCTCTTGATACATCACAAAGACTTGCTGTCTTGGTCACAGATGTGCCAGCAAGACGTGCACCAACAATTTGTCCTCTTTTGAACTCTGGTATGTCACCCATAATGTTGTGTGCATTTCAATATTTTGAGCAAAACTGTGCTCTTACCCTGCTTATTGAACCTTCACACTCTGCTCTTACTGGTGCAATGTGCAATCAATGAAGACTGGCTACCAGGCTGGTCCAATTTAGCCATGAAACCTCCCACACTAAAATAACAGGTGTTTCAGTTTCATTGTCCAACCCCTGCATGTCTTATATTCTAGGTTCTTCAAAGTAGCCACCTTTTGCTTTGATTACTGCTCTGCACACTCTTGGCATTCTGTTGATGAGCTTCAAGAGGTAGTCACCTGAAATGGTTTTCCAACAGTCTTGAAGGAGTTCCCAGAGATGCTTAGCACTAGTTGGCCCTTTTGCCTTCACTCTGCGGTCCAGCTCACCCCAAACCATCTCAACTGGGTTCAGGTACGGTGACTGTGGAGGCCAGGTCATCTGGCGCAGCACCCCATCACTCTCCTTCTTGGTCAAATAGCCCTTACACAGCCTGGAGGTGTGTTTGGGGTCATTGTCCTGTTGAAAAATAAATGATGGTCCAACAAAACGCAAACCGGATAGAATAGCATGCTGCTGCAAGATGCTGTGGTAGTCATGCTGGTTCAGTATGCCTTCAATTTTGAATAAATCCCCAACAGTGTCACCAGCAAAGCACCCCCACACCATCACACCTCCTCCTCCATGCTTCACGATGGGAACCAGGGATGTAGAGTCCATCCGTTTCACCTCTTCTGCGCGCACAAAAGACATGGTGTTGAACCAAAGATCTCAAACTTGGACTCATCAGACCAAAGCACAGATTTCCACTGGTCTAATGTCCATTCCTTGTGTTCTTTAGCCCAAAACAAGTCTCTTCTGTTTGTTGCCTGTCCTCAGCAGTGGTTTCCTAGCAGCTATTTTACCATGAAGGCCTGATTCACACAGTCTCCTCTTAACAGTTGTTCTAGAGATGTGTCTGCTGCTAGAACTCTGTGTGCATTGACCTGTTCTCTAATCTGAGCTGCTGTTAACCTGCGATTTCTGAGGCTGATGACTCGGATTAAACTTATCGTCCGCAGTAGAAGGTGACTCTTGGTCTTCCTTTCCTGGGGCGGTCCTCATGTGAGCCAGTTTCTTTGTAGCGCTGATGGTTTTGCACTTGGGGACACTTTCAATTTTTTCCCCAATTTTTCGGGGACTGACTGACCTTCATTTCTTAAAGTAATTGATGGCCACTCGTTTTTCTTACTTAGCTGCTTTTTTTTTGCCATAATACAAATTCTAACAGTCTATTCAGTAGGACTATCAGCTGTGTACTGTATCCACCCTGCACAACAAAACTGATGGTCCCAACCCCTTTTTATAAGGGGCTTGAAATACCACTTATTAAACCTGACAGGGCCCCACCTGTGAAAGTGAAAAAACCATTTCAGGTGACTACCTCTTGAAGCTCATCAACAGAATCCAAAGGTGTGCGGAGCAGTAATCAAAGAAAAGGGGCATTTGAAGAACCTAGAATATAAGACAATTTTTTTCAGTTGTTTTCACCTTTTTTTTTTCAGTATATAATTCTACATGTGTTTAATTCATAGTTTTGATGCCTTCAGTGTGAAGCTACAATATTCATAGTCATGAAAATAAAGAAAACTCTTTGAATGAAGGTGTGTCCAAACTTTTGGTCTGTACTGTATGAGGGACAGATTGGATGGCTGTTCCAAAGCTAGATAAGTACTTTTAATACATAAATTACTAAACTATTTAGAGATCACTCAAACAAACTTTCATTTTAACACACAGTGCTGTCAAATTAAGATATAAATCACACAATTACAAAGAACTGAAGAATCATAAATATGGAAACTCAAGAAATAACTATTAAAAGATACAAAAACTTAATAAAAAAGGGAAATAAAACAAAAATAAAGTAATAGAATTTTTAAATTGTTACATGAATAAAATACAAATCTAAACAATTTTGAAATATCAATCATTTATTATCAAACTTCAACTAAATAGCCAACCTAAGTAGAAGTTTTTAGTTCGCTTTTAAAAACAACAGCCCTCTCAGGTGTCCTCAGGAAAGCAGAAAAAGAAGAGTTGTGACATCAGGTACTTGTATACCAACTAGGCATGGGCCAATAACTGGGGTCAAGGTATGCCAAGGTTTCAAAAAGTTACTATTTCGAAGGTGTTCCTAATATCATCCATTTGGTTTAAATTCCTTTTAAAAACAGAAAATTGCATCTAATCAGAAAAAACAGTAACTCAGCACTGTCCATAAGCTTCATATAGGCTGAAAGAATAGCTTCTATACGTTTCCCAAATATACAAGCAAGGCAAATTGGGCTCCTTGCAAACATTTACTGGCATAAAAACCACGGATAGTCGGAAACAGATGGTATGGAAACTTTAGGAGCTCTCCTCATCACTCATATCAAGGTACTTCTGTTTTATAACATTAGTGGGTAAGCTACAAGCAGTCTGCCTGGAAACAAACTGACTGCAGACTGGCTATGCCAGCAGATAGCCCAACTAATAAACCCCTTATTGTATGAATTCATTTACAGTTTTTTTTTTAAACCTAAATTGTTTTTGCTTTGGCTGTCAAATTGATTCTGAATTAAGTAGATTATCTTGAACATAGCACATACAATATACACTGGTATAAAACATGCAAATTAGCAAAAATAGGCATTATTGGACATAACCCTGAAAACTAAGTGGAGGCAAAGTGCCCCCAATGCAATCTTTGGTATCCACTGAATATCCATCAACGGGCACTGGAGAAATATATGCAACACCTTCGCCCTAGAGGTTTTAGGAGAATTGCAACAATAGTTTACAACCACCTAATATCAGGGGTATAATATACTGTACAACCACCACTGGCAAACTACAACTAAATTTGACATGTTGTAAATTTTTGTTAAAGGCTATGCATC
Organism: Crenichthys baileyi; assembly: GCA_036173005.1. Classification (NCBI taxonomy): domain Eukaryota; kingdom Metazoa; phylum Chordata; class Actinopteri; order Cyprinodontiformes; family Goodeidae; genus Crenichthys; species Crenichthys baileyi. The sequence continues at coordinate 90,818 of JAHHUM010002771.1, read as the reverse complement.
AAGATAAAAACAACAAATAAACGTTAAGAGGTAACATTTTATTTAACATGTGCTATCTTACAGCACCACCATAGCTTTTTGCTTAATTTCACTTATTACCACTATTTCTTTCAAATTACTTTGTTTATACTACTCTATTATTATTATGCTTGGATATTTTTCATTGTCACCAATCTAATGTCAGTCTTTTTTTTTTAAATAAAAGCACCACAGGGTGTATAAACTGTGAGAATTTCATACTGATGCTAATTAATTAAATAAAACTTTAATCACCAGAGCGACTGTTTATTTCACATTGATTGTTGTATAATATTACATTATATATACATAATTACTCATGAGGCACTGAGATACTACTCCTCTCTTGTAATAAGAAAATAGTGTCAGTAAATACGGACGGCACATGTTATGATACCAAACTTTCTGTACACTTTAACCAATCCTATGGCAGTCAGCAATGAGGAAGAGATACTTTCATGCTGAGCAACGGGAGTGGCAGTTTTATGTCAACTCGCTGATGACATATTTCTCAAATGTCCAAACAATTAAAAAACACCATAAGCATCATACGATTAAAAACAGGAACTAGTTTTGACGAACGGATTTCATTATATGCAAAATAGCAAAGCGACTATTATGGGAGCTAATGCTTAAGATAGCAAATAATATTGGTTTGGGGTGTTTGTACCCAAATTGCAACGCATATTGTCAAAACATAAAAAATATATAGTGGATAAACGCTACTGTTTATTTATCAAAGCCAACAAAGCGATGTCTTTACCACTGAGGGCTACATAGAAGGCTAACTAGGTACAGCCAGATCTTAGGTAAGGCTACTTGGCTAACAGGAAAGCTAATAAAGTAGGAGATGAAATGTAAGCCGGGGTTTGACATTTTATTTTACTTGACAGGAAGTTCTAAGCTATTCACACCGTGACAAGAAGCCATATATCATAGCATATTAAACGCTATTAACTCGTAATATTGACTCGAGGCCTGCAGCCGAGCAGATCGATGATAGCAGCGAAACGTAGCTTACGTGTTAGCTTAGGTAATTTGTATATTTGTAACTGCCGTTGCACTAAAATACGTCAAGGAACTGCTGCGGGAGTAATGGTGTATGTCCGTGGACCTGTTTCAAACTGGTATAAGTATCTACCTTTAGGCTGACTTCTTAAATAGGTTGGCTCTCCCGTCGACTGCCTTTTAGCTCCTATGTTTTCTTTACAACTTAAGGCGGAAGTTTTTTAGGACTGGCCAAGGCGACATCTTCCGGACCATTGCTACGTGTGAGCATGCGTCATCCAATCAGATGACTAAACTAACAGTGACGTGCCTAAATTGTTAAGATTTTTGGAGCGACGCCGGCTTCAGATGGTGTAAAGATAAGACAGCCTGTGACTTTATGATTTGTTTTTCCCCACAAGTAATGGCTGCATTTTATAAATCGACATTAAAAAGCCAACAAAGGCCTAAAGAACAGATAACGCTATAATAATTGTAGAAAAATATGCTAAAGAGACTTTAAATATACAAAAAAATACTTAAATCAAGGGTGTCCAAAATGAGACCTGGGGGCCATTTGCTGCCCTTACAGTAATTTTTTGTGGCCTCCAAAGACAGTTTAAAAATGGTACAAATTTGGCCTGCCAGCAAATGGAGATGATGCAAATGGAAACTTAAGCAATTTTCAATTACAAAATAGTAGGTAAAAGACAAAGTATTTTTCTTTTATTAGCCATGTTTTTTGCTTTCCTTTTAATATCACAGTAAGTAGGAACACAAGCATCCAGCGACTTTTTACTCAAAAACAGACTCGGGCACACCCATTCATTCGACTGGGATATCTTGTTTTTGTTCCTTGGAATAGACAAAAAACATTTTCTAGACCACAAAAATTGATAATTTTCGACCCCAAAAATGAGTGAACTGTACGATTTTCTTTTATTAAGGCAAGCATTCTTTGTTGGATCTACAATTATTATTATTGTTGTTTTTACTTTGTTTCATTAAAATATTGCAAGTTGAATTTATTGCTGAGCAGGTAAAATGGTGATATTTGCTCGTGGCGTATTGACCAATCTTCGAGAAATAACATCAGCTTGTTGATAAAAATTACAATGCACCCTTTTTTGTAATCTTCTTTTTTTGTTTTGCTCTACTGTGCGTTGTGTTATTGTTTTTATTCATCTCTTTTAGTTATTATGTTCAGTTATATTATCTGTTGATAAAATGTACATGCATAAATGCATTATGGCACATTTATGTACATACGAAGGTTAAACCAGGTAAGGATCAAAACATCCAGTAAATAACACCGATGATGTCTCCAAAGCAGTGCATCAGGGGATGTATGATCAAATGATGCCATATTCTTGATTTATTTCTTGAAAATCCTTCTATCCATTTATTGTCTGTACAGATGCAGGTGCCTATCTCCAGTGATCATTGAGTAGGAGGAAGGGTACACCCTGGACATGTGACCAGTCCATCACAGGGCAACACAGAAACACACAGGACAAACAATCATGCAAACACACTCTCACTCCTAAGGACAAGTTAGAGTAACCATAATCTTACAGTTATGTTTTTGGACTGTTGGAGGAAGCAGGAGTACCCGGAGAGAACCCATGCATGCGCAGAGAGAACGTGCAAACTCCATGCAGAAAGACCCCAGGCCGGGATTCAAACCCAAGACCTCTTTCCTGCAAGGCAACTCCCAGGAGTTTTGATTCTGTATTGTTAATGCTCTTAAAGGGTTTGATGGTTCTATATTTTGAGCGCACACTTTGTTTTTAACAGACGCAGGCAATTTGTACTACTTGGGTTAAATTTAGCAAGAAGGGAAATATATAAAGTGATTTGTGCCAGAATTAACTTTTTCTGCATGAAAGCTTTTGTTTTTAATTATGCAAAAACAGGCAGCAGAAGACAAATACAAAATGCTTTTATATTTCAGTGCATTAACAACGCAACCATCTGTTTCCTTACAGCCTAAACAGCCACAAGGTTTCAAGACTAAATATTTTTGACTTTATTGCTGCAGCAAACTTCCATCCACCTTAGCTCACTTTGTGCTTTCTTGTAAACCATATTGAAAGAGACACACAGTGTTGTGTTTACATGTCTTATTTTATTAATTCATCTGTTGGGTGCAGGTACTCATATAGCTGTGTTGTCTTGTGTCAGGATTATGACTATTGATTAATTAATATTTATCAAAAATTATAATTAAAAATCATAATTCAGAAAAATTATTTCAAAAGTGATTTACAGAGATGAAGCAGCTGCCACTATTGATGCTTTGGCAGTTCTGCAAAAAGCAGATGAACCTCCCAGAGAGTATTTCCACCATTTGGAGACTGCTTACTTTCAGGGATGTTATGCTCCAGGTCTTGAAGAAGACGACAAGTCTTTGTTTCTTCACAACTTCCATGATAGCGCTCAGTATGACGTGACCACGCATTGCATAACAGAGAATCTCTCCATGCAGGAGATTTGTAGATATACAAAGCTTGTGTGGGAAACACGTGCCCGTTCAGACAGAGCCGGAAAAGGCAAAGTTAGTGTTGAACATTCAAACTCAGAACAGGCCTAAGAAGAAACGCAAAGTCAGTCCCCAAGTGATGCAACAGAACCACAGGGTCAGCCAAAACCCTAGCCGCCAGTTAAAAGACAAACACCTTTTCAAAGTGCAACATCGAAGTGTAAGGTTGGTGGTAAAGAGTGTTGCCACTCCTAAGATGTCATCACAAAGGAGGAGTTTGAGATGATCTGCAGATGCGTTATCACTGAGGTAACGGCCTTCCTAAAAGACATGGCAAGCCATTGTAGTTCAGAATTGACCCTGTAAAAGGTATCAAACCAAAGGTATGAAGATGGTAAATAATTTCCAACACCCTATATTCTGTTTCAACGTTTTCTTTCTTATGGTTTTGAACTTGAGACATTATTAGGGTTTTAAAAGCAGTATTATGATGGTGTGAAAATTATTATGGGATTGTTTTTCTATTGTTTGTCTTAAACACTTTATTAGTTAGTCTCTGCCCAAACCTGCCTCGTTCCTGTCCAAATACTAACCTCTGAACCAAAAATGAACTGTTGAACTCTGCCTCCCCACAGGAATCCAGTGACTCTTTTCACATGGCTGAGGACCGATGGAGCTCCAAAGACTGTGAACCTCATCCCATAGGACCTCAGGGGGGATGTTGGGTCCAGCCATGCATGGATTACAACAGTTTGATCCTTTTCTGGAATTTTCAAAATAAATCACAGTAACCTACTTCCATCACAGCCAGGAACAGAAGGAGAGCGGACCTCCCGTGACATCACCGTTTGAATAAAAACCCCGGTTTCCAACAAACAGACCCCTTCCACACAGGCGCTGGAAGGAGAGACAGAGTCTCCTTGCTGACAAGCAGCCATAACCCCTCCACTTGGATCCAGAGTGACTACAATCACATGCAACAAAGTTAAGTAATGATTTGCTGTTCTAGTATCCAGCATTCATTCATATAAAGGGTGTAAATAGACAAGCTTGACTTGGCTTTTCTTCTGAGGCCTCCAGAAGTAGGCCTAATCGAAGCAGATTTCCCCCAAGGCCCGGAAAAGAAGGCCGGGACCGCATCGCACACCTTCCTGCGTGCATGTCCAGGTAGTGAGATCTACCCCGCCACATTGCGGCCACTGAAGGAGCCGAACATGCCTTTGTCAAATGGTTTGACCAGGCCGGCAGAACGGCTCGCCACACCCCACAGCTATGGAGGTTAGCTGCAAGTTAACCCTTTACTCATCCACACGTCATTGTTTCCTCAACGCCCAGGACAACTTCTCCGCACGGTTCACGTAAGAGGTGGTGTTTGGGCAGAGAAGATCAGTTTAGAGTTAAATAATCTTAATAATGTTCGTTTCATGACGTTTGTTTTTGTTTGTGTTGAGAAACTCAGCTAATGATGTGTTCTGTGTTGTGTTTTAAGACAAACTTTATTTAAAGGATGGTTTTAAACACAGAAGATCGGCCATAACTCGGCGTCCACATTTCAAGCCTTTTATTAGTGGTATTTTAAAGGTATGTGTTTGATTCTGATAACAAGCTATACATTTTATTTTGTTAGCTCCAACCGCTAACAGCTAAGAACACATTCCAGCGAACTTTATGAGTAAGGTTGTTAGTTCCCAATCTAGGAAATAATATTTCCTTAAATATTATTTTACTAAACGTGATAACTAATTAAACACCATTAAGACCCATTTATCCAGAAAGGTCTGGTTCTCTTTCCAAATAATATTTCCTTAAATATTATTTAAATATTTCCTTAATATTTCTTTAAATATTATTTTAATAAATAAGGCAGCTAATTAAACACCGTTGAGAATTAGTCACCCAGGTTAGTTTTATTCAGCAAATCATTCTTTAAGATGTTATTTTATTAAAATAATGTTTTATCTGATCTTGCATTATGAATGGTTGTCTAAAGGTTTACCAATTATTGCCTAATTTAGTTCCAAGACTAACTTAACTTCACTTCCAGATTCTTCAAGATAATCCTTGGTTCTAAAACATAAACACTGCATGGTAATGTTGCACCACTCTTTTGGTGATGGTTGTCAACCATCTTTGATTCACTTGTTTATATTGTACATAGCCCATTAATCTTCCTTATTCTTTCAGTCTGCTTGGTAGTTTAGTTGGGTTGTTTTAGCATGGTAAAGAGTTTGTTGATTGATATATGTTTGACTTTGAGTTGACTTAGTTTTGTTAATAAATTCTTGTAAATTTCATGTACAAGAAATTGTGTGATTTCATTCAATGTGTGTACAAAGTTTTGCTGTTTAGTAATGCCAGAGCTTGGCTCATCACTTTCAATTTTGTCCTAATACCACCGCCTTATTGGGCTGGTATTCACAGGACAACCCTTAACAGACCGAATTATTATTTAATAAAATATTAAAGTATTAATATTAAATTATATATTCATAATCACAAAACTTGTGTGTAATAAACCTGAGCGCATCTACCCTGTTAGGATATTATTTCGCGTGCAGACATCATACAAACAGATAGGAACACAAATACACTCTGACATATTCTGACCTAGATTGCGGTACAGTAAAAATTTCAGTGTTGTGGAGGTTGTTTTCATTTATACATGCAGTCCTTGTGTTTGTGTCTGAGTCTAAGCAACTTGTATTAAAAACTGAAACCTGAACCCATTTAGTGTTTATTTTGTCAGCTACAAATCACTTTATAATCACTTTCTTTTTAAGAAACATGAAACACAGAAATGTTTTCACCATGGTCAATGTTTAGCTGTCAGGTCACCTTGGGCAAGACCGTCTTACTGCTGCCATGAGATTCATTTTTGTCTCAGTCTATTTTGTCTTGATGCCAAAAAAGCAGAACATTCTTTTTTCATAAAAAGAATACATTTTGAAATCCCAAACTGTCATTAAGGGATTTCTTTTTAGTGATACAATTTGACCTGACCAAATTCAGTACAGGAATGGGGAAATGGCCAACTTTAACACTATCAATTGTCATGTGCAGACATGATTTCTTACAACACTTACACAGTGGATAACACAGGGAGGTTGTTTTGACTGACCGAACATGCCTATAAGCAACAGAAACATTTTTGTAGTGCTACTGAGGGTTTTTTCTTGATTTGTGTTTGTTTTTTGCATATTTTTAGGACTTGTGGCAACCCTTGATACAGAAACACCCCGGGGCAAAGATCAATACCAAAAACATCCGAAAGCACAACTGAGTTTAAAAAAACAATTGATCTTTATATATTTTAATATAGGTGCCAATAAAATTATAGTAATGGTTGAAAGATTTTGACTTTTTCTGCAGTAATGTGAGCAAAGCTCCTATTAACTAGCCAATCTTGACCTATGAATGAGATCATGAATGCAAACAACTTAAATTAGTTTCCGGCATAGGGTGGCTGGCTGGCCTCAGCCTTACATGTAGGAGCTTCATAAAGGGGAGCCACTGCCCTGTTGCATCTAACGGGAACAGCTAAGGCGGTTTGGGCATCTGATAAGAATGCATCCTGGGTGCATTCCTTTGGATGTTTTCTGGCAACCTCTTCCAGGGAGGGGACCCCGGGGCAGACCCAGTTAATATACAGTTTATCCCTTACGACTTGTGAATTCCTTGGGATCCCTCAGAAGTAGAGTGAGTATGTGAAAAAGCACCACATTGCCCATTGTTAAGTATGGTGAAGGATCTGTGATGCTGCGGGCCTGTTTCTCTTCCAGAGCTCCTGAGAACCTTGTGAGATCGCATGGTATCATGAATGCAAATTTGTTTTAAGGATTTTTACACATCTTTACAAGGGGTGCCAAATGTTGGGGGGGACAGAATTAAAATTTTGCACTGACATTTGGAAGATGCACTCTGCAACACTTCAGGCTTAAGAGAAAATTTGCCTTATCATTTGACACCAATACAATTCAATTCAGTTTATTTATATAGAGCCAATTCACAACATATGTTTTCTCAAGGCACTTCACAAAAGTCAGGTACATACATTCCAATTAATCTTAATCATTGAACACTGCAGTCAGATTCTGTTATTTATTCAAATTGGATAAAAAAGTTTTTCTATCTAAGGAAACCCAGCAGATTGCATCCAGTCAGTGACTTGCAGCATTCACTCCTCCTGGATGAGCATGTAGAGACAGTGGACAGTCACTGGCGTTGACTTTGCAGCAATCCCTCATACTGAGCATGCATGTAGCGACGTGGAGAGGAAAAAACTCCCTTTTAACAGGAAGAAACCTCTAGCAGAACCAGGCTCAGTGTGAGCGGCCATCTGCCACGACCGACTGGGGATTAGAGAGAACAGAGCAGAGACACAAAGAGAACAAAGAAGCACTGATCCAGGAGTACTTTCTATGGGAAGGAAAAGTAAATGTTAATGGTTGTAGCTCCTTTAGTCGTTTCACCTAGAAAGAAAGAACAGATAAACTCTGAGCCAGTTTTCAAGTTTAGAGTCTGAAGAGAGCACATAGGGTTAGTTACATTAAAAGCTCAGTCAGTAGCTATGTCTAGGAAAGAGAAAGGGTTAAACACTGAAAGACAGGGCCAAGTGGATCATCGGTAGAGGGTGAGCATTAAGTTGTTGCCAGCAGAAGCTTGGAGGATTCCCCTCTCCAGAAAGGTGTCACAGGTAGACACAGAGTCAGGCCAGGTGTAGCTTCTAGGAAGAGAAAAGAGAGAGAACAAAGGTAAAAGCTGAAATAACAGCAAATAATACAAAATTGAAGAGTAGTGTGAGAATGTAGTGAAGAGGGTGAAAGTGGTCATTATGTCCTCCAGCAGACTAAGCCTATAGCAGCATAACTACAGAGATAGCTCAGGATAACCTAAGCCACTCTAACTATAATCAGAATCAGAATCAGAATCAGCTTTATTGCCAAGTTTGTACATACAAACAAGGAATTTGACTCCGGTACACTTTGCTCTTTGGTTTTTGTTTTTGCATTACAGAATATACATATTTACAATGTACAAATATACACATATATAAATAAATAAATAAATAAAAAGGTGAATTTGCAACATCTGTATGCTGTTGTTTTGTACTCTATTGAATGTTCAACAGAGAAACAGCCTGGGGGAAGAAACTGTCTCTGTGGCGGCTGGTTTTAGTTAACAGCGCTCTGTAGGGGTCGCCTGAAGCAGAACTCTAAACAGTTTATGTGCGGGGTGTGTGGGGTCTGCAGAGATTTTAACAGCTCTTTTCCTGACCCTAGACCTGTATAAGTCCTGGATGGAGGGAAGGTCAGCCCTGATGATTCTCTCTGCAGTCCTGATTATTCGTTGCAGTCTGGACCTGTCCTGTTTTGTGGATGAACCAAACCACACTGAGATGGATGAAGACAGGACAGACTGGATGATGGCAGTGTAGAAGATGACCAGCAGCTCCTGTGGAAGGTTGTACTTCTTGAGTTGCATCAGGAAGTACAGTGTCTGCTGGGCCTTCTTTCGAACAGTGTAAACCTTCTTTCGAACAGTGTAAGCTTTATCAAAAAGGAAAGTTTTAAGCCTAGCCTTAAAAGTAGACAACAACAAAACTACACAACAACAAAAGTAGACAACAAGTTTGTCCATCTAGAGCCCACTGATGGCCATTGTTATACTAAAAACCACAACGATTGGGATACCTCTTTCTTTCAGATTGACCATAACCATTGGAAAAGAGAGGGGGTCATACAGGTAGCAGAAATGGAGGGTGTGTTTGCACCTCAACCATAACTGAGCCGGTTTAGGCTAAACCTGACTCCCCCTTACTCCATCCAACAAGGGGAGAAGACGACGGAGGTAAAATAAGGGAGATAGCTCAGGATAACCTAAGCCACTCTAACTATAAGCTTTATCAAAAAGGAAAGTTTTAAGCCTAGCCTTAAAAGTAGACAGGGTATCCGCCTCACGGACTAAAACTGGGAGCTGGTTCCACAGGAGAGGAGCCTGATAACTAAAGGATCTGCCTCCCATTCTACTTCTAGAGACTCTAGGAACCACCAGTAAACCTGCAGTCTGAGAACGAAGTGCTCTGTTAGGAACGTATGGAACAATCAGATCTCTGATGTATGATGGAGCTAAATCATTAAGGGCTTTATATGTGAGGAGGAGAATTTTAAATTCTATTCTGATTTAACAGGGAGCCAATGAAGGGAAGCTAAAGTAGGGGAAATATGATCTCTCTTTTTAATTTTCATCAGAACTCTTGCTGCAGCATTTTGAATCAGCTGAAGGCTTTTAACTGCATTTTGTGGACATCCTGGTAGTAAAGAATTACAATAGTCCAGCCTTGAAGTAACAAATGCATGGACTAGTTTTTCAGCATCACTCCTGGATAGGATATTTCTAATTTTGGCAATGTTCCGGAGATGAAAAAAGGAAATCCTAGAAACCTGTTTAATATGGGATTTAAATGACATGTCCTGGTCAAAAGTAACACCAAGATTTTTTACTTTATTACCAGAGGTCAATTTAATGCCATCCAGGTTAAGTGATTGACTAAGCAGTTTCTTTTTTAAAAACTCCGGTCCAAAGACGACAACTTCTCTCTTGTCTGAATTTAGAAGCAGAAAATTTAAAGTCATCCAAGTTTTTATGTCTTCAAGACATGCTTGTAGTCTATTTAACTGGTTGGGTTCATCAGGATTTATGGATAAGTAAAGCTGAGTGTCATCAGCGTAACAGTGAAAATTTATTCTATGCTGCCTGACAATTTTACCTATTGGAAGCATATATATAGTAAAGAGAATTGGCCCAAGTACTGAACCCTGTGGTACTCCACAATTAACCCTGGAGTTTAAAGATGATTTATCATTTACATGAACAAACTGGAATCTGTCAGACAAATAAGATTTAAACCAGCCTAGCGCTGTTCCCCTGATCCCTACAGCATATTCCAGCCTTTCTAAGAGAATATTATGATCGACTGTATCAAATGCAGCACTGAAATCTAACAGAACCAGTACAGACACAAGTCCATTATCTGAGGCAATAAGATTATCATTAGTGACTTTCAGCAGAGCTGTTTCAATGCTATGATGAGCTCTGAAACTTGACTGAAACTCTTCAAACAGGTCACTGCTGTGTAAATGCTCACACATTTGATTAGCAACTATTTTCTTAAGAATTTTAGATAAGAATGAAAGATTGGATATAGTTCTGTAATTTATTAAGTCATCTCGATCAAGCGAAGATTTCTTAAGCAAACGTTTAATTACAGCTACCTTAAAAGCTTGTGGTACATACCCATTTACTAAAGATAAATTAATCATATCTAAAATGGGGCTGGTAATCAGAGGGAACACTTCCTTAAATTATTTGGGTGGGATTGGGTCTAACATACAAGTTGCAGGTTTAGATGAAGCTAATATTTCTGATAAATCAGGAAGCTCCACAGGATCCAATTTTCTAACATTGTGCTTTAAAGTACGCAGCTCTGAATTAAACCAGGGAGCTAGCCTCCTATGAATAATTACCTTCTTTTTTCAAGGGGGCTGCATTGTCTAATGCACCACGCAATGATGACGTAACGCCATGAACAAGAGAATCAATTTGTGAAGGGGAAGAAACAAAATTATTGCCCTCCACTGTGTTTTTTCTGTGATAATGAGGAAATTCAAAGTGGAACAGAATTCTTAAAGGTTGTTACAGCATTGTCTGATAATGATCTACTATAATGAAATTTTTCTTTCAGGTGTGGAGTACTCGGTTAAATTAAACTCAAAGGTTATTAAAAAATGGTCAGACAGCACAGGGTTGTGAGGAAATATTGTTATGTCTGTACACTCAATGCCATATGTCAGCACAAGGTCCAGAGAAAACAAACGTGGGTAGGTTTGTTAATGTTTTGAGTAAAGCCAATTGAGTCTAAGATACCATTAAAGGCTATATTTAAGCTATCACTTTCAGTGTCAACATGAATGTTTAAATCCCCCACTATAATAACTTTATCTGTATTTAACACTGAATCAGATAAAAGGTCTGAAAACTGATCTAAAAATTGAGAGTAAGGGCCTGGTGGACGGTACAAAACAACAAACAGAAGTGGTTTTAGTGCTTTGCAATTTGGATGAGGAAAACTAAGGATTAAATATTCAGTAGAGTTGTAGCTATTGATTGGTCTGGGACTAGTCAATAAATCAGACTGAAAGATGGTTGCTACTCCTCCTCCTCGCCCAGTATTTCAAGGATTGTGAAAATTTAAATAATTAGTAGGAGTTGACTCATTTATAGTAACATAATCCTCTTGCTGCAGCCAGGTTTCTGTGAGGCAAAATAAATCAATCTGATTGGCAGAAATCAGGTCATTAACAAGCACAGTCTTTGAAGAGAGAGATCTAAGCCACATTTAATTGTTTTATTTTTAACACCCTCGCCTCCAAAGCTACAAAATGCTACATTTATTACACGTACCATTATCACTAAAGGAGGCAGAGGAGTAACTGAACATCTGACACAGAGAGCAGGAAAGAGGAGACGACTCGGAGAGAGAAACAGCAGAACGGGTAGCCATGGTGGAGCTAAAGGTAAGCTAGCGACACCTTACCACTACTAGAAAAAACCGTGTAAAACACGGAGAGTCCCCACAACAGAAAGTATGTGTTTTAACGTGCTTATATATTATAACAAGTAAGAGATATCACAGTAGAGAGAAATCAGATCAAACGAGAGAACCTTCACACACACCAAACAATCCACCAAGTGCAAAACAGGAAGTGACGAATAAGCCTTACCACGCCTCCTCCTAGTGGATTCTGTTCCGAGGCTACCGCCCCCTGCTGGCGGTCAGACGCCTCGGAGCTCCTCCGGTACTTGTTCCCCATGAAGCGATCACACACTCTATCTAAAGACTCTTAAAGGAACGACTCTCAACCAGTTTCTAACTTTTAGCTCTTTTTATTCAAAGTTAAGGCAGAGGAATGATTACAGAGATCAGCGCTGAGGCTCCCGTCTCGGACCGTCGCCGTCTGTAAGAGGATGACGAAGAGCCCCGATAGAAGTTCACATACAGTTTTATATCTGGCAATCCAATGCAATGGATGTGCTCTCCCTCAGTGATTATCAGTCGACTATGTGTCACCATTGTGGTGTCTATCTGTTAGATTGTGTAGTAGCGGGTGTCCATACTTAATCTAAGTGTGCGGTAGCTTTCTAATCGAACCAGTTATACCAGCTGCTCCACTATCAAACCCAGTGCCCCAGCTTCAGGTCACTTATGACAATCCTTGGGTCATCTGTCCTTGAACTGTGTGTCTATGAGCATTCTTATCCTATTGTAACAGAAGGGAAACATTAGAACTTTTATTTTACTATTCCTAACAATTCCACTCGTAAAAATGCAGTTGTAATATTATTGTTGAATATTGTGCTGCCACATTTTACATTGGCAGTTATACAGTTTATAACTATAACGCATCATACACAAACACACTTTTTGCCCAGGATATCATGTTCTAGGGTGGTTTCAGAAAGAAACCTGACCAGTTTTTCTATTACTCAGCTGCATAATCAGTCAACTGAAATAGGCGTCTAACTGTAGTTTGTACATTGTAAGTAAATATCACTGCCACCATTACATTCTTCTATTTGCCTTTAAGCAACAATTTAATCTCTGTATCACAAAAATATTGAAGGATTGGCAACTTTTGTTTTCTTAATTCCAGCAGCTATGTACCCCGCCTCTCGCCCATAGACTGCTGGAGATAGGCACCAGCTCCCCCGTCAAAATGTCTGACTGACTGACTGACTGACCATCCCTTTACATTTCACAGTGGTTTCTGTTATTGATTTGTGCTATCACTCTTTTCACCTTCTTCCTGTCATCATTATTTCCTGATACCCCCCTTTGTTCAGCATCCATCCATTGTTCAATCAGCTCGCAGCACTTCCCCTTACACACCATTTATTGCTCACATCTTGATCTGTTTTATCATTAGCTGTGTTTGTACATTATTGAACCTCTCATCTCCATTCATCTGCATCCTGTGTCATGCTGATCCAGTCAGGATCGTATCTTGGGGATTTTATAAAAGCCAAAATTCTCTTTTTCCCGTTTTGGTATCTCTTTAATTATCAGGTAGAGTTTCTTCTGAAACCTTGTCTTCCTCCTCCAACCTAGACTCACGTGGGGTCAGGCGTTTCTGTATCCAGGGATCTGATTGGCTGAGGTCGCAGACATGTTCATGGAAAATTTAAAACACTGAAGCTATAAACGGAAGGTGCTAAACGCTTTTGTGTGAATCCTGTCTGTCTGCGCAGGGATATAAGTATTGTTTTAGAGTTATGTAAAACAATATATACATATATACATAGCAAGAGAACCAGGCAAAACATACACACAATTATAAGGTTTTAGACACATTATTATAAATGCAGTTGACTCTGTGTAACCAAGAAAAGCTTTCATGTTTTACAAAGACGGTCGTGAAAAGAATTGGGGATTCCTATGTTTACCACAGTCAGTGATGTTAGAAAGGAATTTTCCACTCTAAAAGATTATTTTTGCACTGGGAGGTGGAGTGGGAGGGGATGTTCATCCACTTCTAATCGTTTTACAAACGGCTGTGTTTAGTCCCGCATAAAACAACTCGTATAGGGCTATGCTGAATAAATCTGAATTCCGTGTGTCGCTACATTGTAATGATTGCAAAGTAAAAGTATTCTGAAAGTGTTATTTTCCTTCAATACCGGCCGGCTTGTTTTCCCTCAGACCGGCCGGCTGACATAGCGAATGTATCGGCTTCAAAGCTAAAATATACGACGATCATGCATTATACAGCACGGTGAGTGACTTCATGCTGGTTAAATACATACATACAGGGTATATCTACTTGTACTTTCCACCTATTATCCTGCGTAACCACCTTGACGTGGATCGGACACAGCAGTGCTGCAATTTTGTTGCACGTGACTCATCTTCTGTCGCCCATTGGCTGGCGGCAGTCTGTACTGGGCAGTGATTGGTCAGGTTTATTTTGTGGTAGTTTATAAAGCAGTTAATTAAAAAAATTATCTATGGAAACGTTCAAATAACGTCTAACAAAGAGATATCAATTATATATTTGTAGCATATGCTGTTCATCTTTGCAGGGGGTGCTACTTAAAGGAATTAGATTTATGACAATAATTGTGGGATAATAATTCACCATTATTCTTATGTGTGGTTTAACATAAGAGTAAAGAAACAAACATACAAATATGTGTTACTTGTAAGAGATTTGCTTGTGTCAAGCAGTCGGCAATACAACGAAGAAAGAAAGACAAAAACACACCTTACTTGGTTTTAAAGGTTTATACATTCATTATTATGTGACACAATTTTTTTTAAATGAATCAACAACATTCTTTGGCATTGTTGGTGTTGTGCATTTTGTTTATCTATTGCAGGAAATGCTTCTGGGAAGAATCTGGGTTAAAATGAAGCAGCTGCATCACTACACATCCTGAGAATAACCTGATAATCATCCGAGTGTCAGTTCTTGGAAAGAAAATTAAACAAAGCACAACAGCCTTATTTTTTACTTGTTAATTATTCAGAATCAGGAGGACCAATGAGAAATAGAACATCATCACGTTTTCCCCTTTTCACCTAATTTGGACTAAGATCTATTCCACTTGTCGACTGATTGTCATGGTGCGTGGCTGAAAATGTTAAGAAAATAAAGTTCCTTAATTCCTATCGGTATTTTCAATGTAGGCCAGTTTTCAACTATTTATGATTCCACATCTTCCTGCGGATACATTCATACATGCAAACACTTCCAGTTGCTTAGCAATCTATTGTGTCATTAATGTCTCAAAAATCAATAAAAGGCGAAAAAACCACAATAAACGCCATTATTTAAACACTAAGCTATGTTTACTTGATCGATACGTATCTACAACTACTTTATTGGGTCATAAAGTGACCAAATGAAGCAATTAGTGAGTAAAAACAACATTAGCATTGTGCACATTGTAATTTTCGTAAGATTCTGTTTCCCCCTCATAACATAGGAACAAAATAACTTACATGCAAGTGTTTTACTGTGTCTATTCCTCTTGTCCATCATGGACAACAAGTCCTGGGAATTTGGAAACATTTGCTGTTTAGATGTCAGAGTTACACGGGGGAACAGAATATTTCAGACAGCTGAAATAATCAGTCCCCCCTCTATCTATTCAGGAAGCCTGACTTTTCGTGTCCAGCAGAGTCAGCATCCATTGTTTTATATCAGTAATAAAAAAGTATAAATAGACACGACGTGTTGGGAAACAGTGTTTGGTGGCTGACTGATGTCCGTCAGGTTAAAGTGAACATGACACAAGTTGGAAAAGACGGATTCTGTCGGCGAAACAACACGAAGCTGTGCAAAAAAAAAACCCTCACAAGACCAGGTTCATTTTGTATTTATTTATTTTTTTCTAGGAGCTTTTGATTAAAAATAAAGTAACAACATTGACATGAATACGTTACCGACAAATCGATCAGAAAAGCTGTGAAGACGGTCGGATCCGCCTCTCTGGCTGCACTGCGCGCTCCCGACACAGGGGGGCAGAATTTCGCACAACACCGGCATTACAGCCATGTCAGTGGAAGATTTTCTTCTCTATCAGAACCCTCTAGAACGGAATATTTTGACTTGCGTGCGGTCCCTCCCCGAGGAGTCTGGGCTGGGAAGCAACGCTCCTATTGGCTGGCGGTGCCACGCGCCGGTCTTTTGTCTGGAGGGTAGCTTCCTATATAAAGCGATAGCGACGCGCTGATTGGGTCGTATCAGATGATTCCGACGCACTAGGAAAAGAAGTTTACTACCAGGCCCAACCAGCTGCATCTACACGGCATTATCAGGCGATAAGGACTGGAACTTTCCAGCAGAATAACATACAACGAGACCAACTCCGTCTGCTAACACTGATTTTTTTTTCGCTTGAGGAAGACAAATAGGCAAGACAGTGTATGTTTCTTGCATTGCGGAAGCTTATAACTAACAGGAAGTGTTTTATTCAAAATTTTAGTAAGCCATTCGTTGTTTATCAGATTCTACAGCCATGTCCGTGAACATCCAAATCAACAGCCCCAATGTGAAGTACACAGAGAGTCACATCGAGGCTCATTACTCCTACCAAACCACCTCTGTGCATCAGGATGGGGACAGAGTTACGGTCAGTACCACCTCTCTTAACATCAGGCAGTAAAAGTGCGCCTTCGCAAAGACTGCCATCTGTTTCAGTCTGTAGTTAACATCGGTCTTCATGGCATTTACAGGTGACCCCCCGCAGCACCGAGATGACATTCCGCACCGAGAGGCGCGTTCCCCGGCTGGGCGTGATGCTGGTGGGCTGGGGGGGCAGCAACGGAACCACCGTCACCGCCGCTGTCCTGGCCAACAAGCTGGGCCTCACCTGGAGGACCAAGAACGGAGAAAAGGTGAGCAGAGAGTCCCAGTTTGAAGTTAAAAAAACAAAGGAAAATTCAGCTCAAAGTTGAAATTTGTTATATTTGAGATGGAGAGTAAAACATGACCTAATGAAAGCTAAATATTAGTTGGATCCGCTTAATTACAGGCAAGTTTATGTCCATGTCAGTAGATTTTTCCATAAATAAAAACTCTAGGTAAGCCCCTTCTTCTGTTACCTATTGGATATTATTAGGTAGATTTAAGGATTGATATACACATATATTGTACTCAGGGTTGTTTTTCTTAAAGAATCTCTATTCACTGATTATCCATTTTCAGGTTTTACCAGTGT
The DNA here is from genome assembly GCA_036173005.1 of Crenichthys baileyi. NCBI lineage: Eukaryota > Metazoa > Chordata > Actinopteri > Cyprinodontiformes > Goodeidae > Crenichthys > Crenichthys baileyi. Next base: position 73,552 of record JAHHUM010002771.1, on the reverse strand, counting down.
AAAAATGTAAGATTATAAACCAAAGATGGTCAAATGGAATCCAGACTCCTTAAAACACACATAAATAATCTTTTAAATTGGGTCTAATTCATAAGATGGGAAACGGATACCAACTTCAGCATCATCAGTAAACCATGGTTTACGCCACATTTATTCATTTATTTGTTTGTTCATGTTTTCCCTTATAACGCCCCCTGTGGTGTGCCACCCTGGTCAGAGTTACATCTCCCATATTAAATACTGCCATTAATCAGGGTTCCTCTGGAAAAAAATGTTCTTTGAAGAACATTCCTAAACTAATTAACATATCTTTTCTAATGCTATAGATATAGCCTAGCCCATGTTGCAACCATATCACTGATAGGGGTGCGTTTAGAATGTTTTGACAGGGGTGGAGAGATTAGGGGGCCAATGCAAATCTTGGGAATGGCACACCAAATCTGAAAGTTATTAGAAAATGTCTACCACTATACTGACCTCATATATAGAGAGTGGATCCAGGAATGAAAGGCCCAGAATAAAGGAAAAGTTAGGTCCTTTTCCAACAAAAGCTCCAGGAATTAAAGCCCCAGGATTTGTTTAACCTGCTAAAAATTATTTCAGTGTACATTCTGTTTCCATTGGTCAGTAAGACCACTGACTGTTAAGAAAACTGCACCACACTTTCATTGCAGCAGATGGCATTACTCCTTTATTCTGTTTAAAAGACTATTGGCTAATAAACAGTTTTTTGTTTCAGCTAAAAATAGATGATGAGCAACTTTAGAGTTATACAGTTGATTGATTCCTTCCATTATTCCTTAAGTTGCACTGGATCCATAAGCAGGAAAAGTTTAAATCATTATTTTACATTTGTTTGTTTTTCAACCGCAATGCATGCAGTTGTTGCTTTTACAACGGCGTGATTCATTTAAAATAACTACTAAACACTGATTAACACACTTATTGTTATTTTATTATCATCAGGTAAACTCATATCGGATAACTACAGAAAATGTTTTTAGTAAAAACTTTATTTTAGAATAAAAGAAATTGATAATCAGTCCAGATGTACAGGGAATTAATACATTGACTGTCTAAACATAAGCAAATATTTATATAAAGTAGAAGATCGGAAGACAGCGGAGTAGACGAAAGAATGACACCAAGTTGAAGAAGATCAGAGAAAATGCATCCAAACCTGGAACTGTGATCTCTCATCCTGCAGAGCTGTCTGCATAAAACAAGGAAAAAAAGAGTACACACTCCACTAGGTTAGGTTTACATGAAAAGACAGTCTTGGGGAAATGTGTAATTATTATGTACATGAAAAATATTAAGTGCTCTGATCATCAGTACAGCAATAAAACATTTGTCTTACAGAACTGTGGCGAAATAGTTAATACCAACAATAACCTCAAATGTCCTTCGAAAGATATTAAATTTTATATTCTGGTACTTGCACATACAAAATACCTACTAAACGCTTTATATTCACTTTCAGCCGCCACAAACAGATATCAGGTAGCGGGAAATCCTAAAGCGCCGGCCAAGTTAAGGCTGCGGTAACGAGGAATTCCCACTGCAAACAACAGGTTAGCTTAGCTTAGCTTAGCAGCTAGACCGTCTTGTAAACTGCACTCTGCTGCTCTGAAAACTCCAAGAGAACATTTCAATGTAGGCTCATTCTGGATGGACTGACTGCACAGATAAAGATTTGAGGTCTACTTTCTCGCTTAAAAGCATCTTAAAACTACTTTTTGTGACAAATTAATGATATTAAAATAATTAATTTGTATACTAACCTGTGCCATTACTGTAGCTGCTGGTGTAAAGCATCACTGCCCATAATCCCACACCTTTAACGGTCCAGAGGAAATGTGGAATGACCTACTCCAGACCAGGGGCTATTTTGTGCCAATCTGCCTAAATTATTTGGGATTATTTTTCTTTGTAGTTAAATATTCTCATAAAATTGGAGTGAAAAGGTGTTTATAAAAATGTTGGGACAGGTAAAAGTGGCCAGCACCTTGGTGGCACCACGGATTATTAACTTCTTATACCTGTTCATTGGAGTGTTGATGCTTAACTATCAGAGTTCTGAGGAATTTCCCCTAAAAGGGCCGGAATATGCAACACTACCCCCAGCAGCAAGGTCCTGTGTTTTCCTTATAAGACCAAATCTCCTGGTTTATGTGATGTAACATGTTTATTATAGTTTAATCTGACCTATAAGAGAATTAACCCACCGTTTCCTTTTTTCCCATTTCTCTCCTCTCTATTCCTTAGAAAGCAAATTACTACGGCTCCCTGCTTCAGGCATCTACTGTTTGTCTGGGCTCGGGGCTGGAGGGAGAGGTCAACGTGCCATTCCGTGACCTGTTGCCCATGGTGCACCCTAATGACATCGTCTTTGACGGTATGGAGAATCCCAGACATTCATCTCATGGGTTCATAGCTAAGACCTGAATGCATATATACAAGAGACTAAAGAATAGGATAAGTTCTAATAGCAAAATTTGATTTGAAAATCCAATGGAGAGCAGGTTAATGTGAACCAGTGCAGGTTCAAGGCATTAACAAACAATGCCACTGCTTAGGGCCCCCAGGCCAGCAGGGGGCCCCCAAGATCTATTGACTTCTAATACAGAATATTGATTTGTTTAAGACAAAAGATTTATAAAGTAAAAGCTTAATTGAAATGTCCTGCAGTTTCTTCATGAGGAATTCATTTTTGTATAAAATGAAGACTTTAATGCACTAGTTGTCATCAGACAAAAGAAAATCTTTATAGATTGATGGTAAAAAGTTACATTTAACTGCTTATGACCCCATAAAATCTAGTTCAGGCTCTAAAATATAATTCATGTTTCTTTTATAATTCTTTGAGAGCTGATGGATAATTTGGCACACATAGGCCATTGCATCTTCTTCCATTCTTGGAAAAGTAAAATGTTAGAGCAGTAAAGTCCATCTCATTGATGATTGAACTGTGTTTTCAGGATGGGACATCTCCTCATTGGATCTGGGCAGAGCAATGGAGCGAGCACAGGTACTCGACTGGTCCCTGCAAGAGCAGCTGCAACCGTACATGAGCAGCCTCAAACCAAGGCCTTCCATCTATATACCCGAATTTATTGCACCAAACCAGGAGAGTCGGGCTGACCATGTCCTTACAGGCACCATGGCGGAGCAGGTAATGAACGCTGCCACTCCCATTTTCTTCATGAATTTGATTATTTTTTTTATGCCGTTTTATTAAGAGGGTCATTGATTTTCCAGATGGTGCAGATAAGAGCTGACATTAGAGACTTCCGTCAGTCCAGCGGTGTGGACAAAGTTATAGTTCTGTGGACGGCCAATACCGAGCGGTTCTGTGATATCACTCCGGGGGTCAATGACACAGCCAAGAACCTACTGGCTGGAATCCAGGTAAGAAAGAAAGCTGTACACACAGTTGCAATGAGCATGTTGGCCTGAAGTGTTCACGTCTCTCATCGCTACCTTTTCCTACCCCCTCAGGCCGGAGCAGCAGAGATTTCCCCCTCCACTCTGTTTGCTGTGGCCAGTATACTGGAGGGCTGCGCCTACATCAACGGCTCCCCACAGAACACCTTCGTCCCGGGGGCCGTAGAGCTGGCCACGCAGAGAGGCGTGTTCATCGGCGGTGACGACTTTAAGTCTGGTCAGACCAAGATCAAGTCAGTTCTGGTGGACTTCCTGGTCAGCGCAGGTATCAAGGTAAGATTTTTTTATTTTTAGGAGAAAATTATACCAAGAAAAACAAGCAAAGCAGCTTCAGTATTTTTGTTTCGCCTTGACAGCCAACATCCATCGTCAGCTACAATCACCTCGGCAACAATGATGGGAAGAACCTGTCTGCCCCTCAGCAGTTTCGGTCCAAGGAGATCTCCAAGAGCAACGTGGTGGACGATATGGTCCAGTCCAATCCTGTGTTGTACCAGGCTGGGGAGAAACCTGACCACTGTGTGAGTGAATATAAAAGTTCAAACAAACAAACATGCTGTAAGGTTTGTGTGGATGTTCACAGAAAACCTCTGAAACGTGTCCGTTCCATTTCAGGTGGTGATTAAATACGTCCCGTATGTGGGGGACAGTAAGCGCGCCATGGATGAGTACACGTCCGAAATAATGATGGGAGGGCTCAACACCATTGCGCTTTACAACACCTGCGAGGTTGGCATCAATGCATTTCAGCAACAAAACCACCATGACCTTCAAGTGGAAGCAGTGTTACTACAGAGAGGCTCAGGAGCAACTGATCCTGATGATAATCCATCTTTTAAAGCTTAGATCTAATAAAAAGAGACACATGTGGCTCACACACCTTCTTAGCTTATTCTGCTTCCAACTCGTAACAGAAACACAACATCCAGTGGGTTTATCTTTGCAATTTGTGCAACAAAAAAAGAAAATGTGATGTACATGTGGATTTGTAATAAGTTTGAATAATTGATCACAAAACTTTAATCAGAGAAGTTTTCCAGACACTTGTCTTGGAATTTATTTAGGGGTATCAGAATAAATGGGGAGAATACGAATGTTCACTTGTCACATCAGTAATATTGTTCTAAGTGGGCCAAATTCAGGACGGGTCTTAAATTGGGAAAAATGTTGACTTTGTCTCCCTCTAGTGGTGAAAAGGGAAAACATAGCAAGCATTTTGCACAATGCAGAACACACCTTCAGACTAAAATAGCAGAGGCACAACTCTTATAGTATATTTAACAGCTTTAATTATTACAAAAATATCGTCATAATTTAAACTTCTCTGTTCATAATAATAAAGATAAACTGCAAGAAAACAAAGGGTTTTGTTTTTGACACAATTCTGCCTCTTATAGGCTACAGCAAGAGTTCTCAATTTTCCTTCTTGAATATTAACAGGACTCACTACTGGCCAGTCCAATCATACTGGATCTGGTCATCCTGACAGAGCTTTGTCAGCGCGTGACAGTCAGGCCTCAGGGAGAGGATGACTTCCAGTCCTTCCACAGCGTCCTCGCTCTGCTCTCCTTCCTCTGCAAGGCCCCCCTGGTTCCATCCGGGACTCCAGTCATCAATGCTTTCTTCCGCCAGAGAGCCTCCATAGAAAACATCATGAGGTATGCATTACTTCAAAAGAAAGATTTGCTTTTTTTCTCACTAAGAATCTTTCCAAACAAGTAAAGTTAATCCAACACAAGAAATATAAATTCTGAAGACCCTCCAGTAATTTCCTCTTGCTCCCTTGCCTTTTCTTGTCCAGAGCATGCCTTGGTCTTCCTCCACAGAACCACATGCTGCTGGAGCACAAGCTGCAGAGGAACTTCCTGACTCCACACACAACCGACATCAACAACGACGTGGCCACACTGAAAAAAGTCGGCCTCGCCAATGGCAACCGTATCCCTGTACCGCTGACAAACGGCTTTTATGCACACGAGAGCAACACAGCTTGTGCTATGTGATGGCAAATATTGCACTGAAGCCCAAATCGGACTGCTGTAAATTTGAATTCACTGTTTGAGATGAACAAACACCCTGACTGATCAAATTTTGATCCAATTATAAAAAGGAATTAGCAAAATCTGCCTGATGTTAGGCTTAACAGTTATTTAGATCTGTGTGGAAACCACACGCAGTAAGCGACCGAGTCTTTATGTACTTGGACATATTTAAAAAGTTCACAGTTTTGTTAAATATTTGATGCTGTTTTTATGAGTTTACAAAGCAGGCTTATGTTTTAATTGCAGTAGGTTTTCAACTTTAGTGCAATGTTAATGCACAACTGTACTGTAAATATCTGTGAAAACATGTTTTACAAACATCATGTTGATATCATAACTACTGTGTTGCTGCTAATTGAATGGGCACCATGTGAAGTTGATGAAAAGCGGGAATCTTAATCTAACACTGTTTTTGTGTTAATGCCTTGTCTGTTTTATTGTAGGATTTAAAAAGCGTTCGTGTCAATTTGATGATTTTACCGAAAACTTAGAATTTAAGACCAAGGCTTTTCCTTAAACTTGTCCTTCCTCTTGTTGAGGTGCCTCAAGTTGAGTTAAATTTTTTTTTCACACAAAGACAGACTGTTTTAAAGTTAGGTGAGTAATAAAAAGATTTGTTGCACTTAGTTTCAGAGTAAAGCTTACTATGCATGTTCACGCTACACTTTTTGATTTTTATCTTATAATTTATCATCTTTCCACTTCACAGTTGTGGACTGTGTTGTTGGTCCATGAACTAAATACAGTGAATATAATAAAAGATTTAGATTTTAATTTGACAAATTGTTGCATACTAGAGGCTTCTTAGTAATCTACTACACTGTTGTACAACCACTTATCTGGGTTTTGCAACTCATTGACACTTTTTCTGATAAATTAGGTCAGATAAAATGTCTGGAATATTAAAAAAACTATAGAAGTAATTTCACAGCTACCTGACTGTAGATGTTCAGAGGTAAAGAAACATTTAACTTCTAACAACATCCGTGTTGTAAAAATACAAGAAATCACCTGCCAATTAAATTAATCAGCCACTTAATATCTCCATTTGATCACAAAAATCTTTTAAAGTTGATGAACAAACAATAAAAGCTGCTAATAGTGGCAAATACATAGAATTAGAGCTTCCTGGGAACCTCATTTTGTAATTTGATTCATATCCGCATGTTTCATAACACTATAGTCTACACTAGGCTAAAGTATACTATTTAATGCTGTTTTTTTTGCAGTGTTTAGAACTGTAAATAAACACAGCCTATTGGTGCTGCATTTTGTATCTGATTAGCATTGTCACAACAGGCTATTTTCCTTTTTTTCTGTCAAATCTGAAATGTTGGATCAAGCCTTACTCCATTTTTAAAAGCACAGTTTGAGATTTATGAAAACTTTTGAGAAAAACAAGATGAATTTATTTTTCCAGTATCAGGATCTTTCTGCTAAGATAAGCATGGAAATCATAACATGTAGAAGGATCAAGCTTAGACTCAAACATTCTAATAGATTTTTGATTTTTTTAAAACACATTTGATATAAATAGAGCTGAAACCAGATGTTTATATACATTTTTGTATCTATCTATCTATCTATCTATCTATCTATCTATCTATCTATCTATCTATCTATCTATCTATCTATCTTTTTTTAGCATTAATCAGTGTTTTTTGCTGTGATTGCTTCATTTGTGAGATCCTAATAACAGTGCTCTAGCCGGGACACGATGCACTGCTTCCTGCTTCCCGACGGATCCTCGATCACTTCGGCTGCCGTTGCTGCGACACGGGACACAACAGCGATGGCTGACAAGGAGAAGCGCCGGTCTGCGGCTCTTCTTTCGGGGTTCTCCGCAGGCAAAGCAGTCAAATCGGACAGCGACAGGGAGTTCCTGGAGCAGGCCGGTGTCGGCGACCTGCTCCGCGGAGCCATCCTGAAAATGGTCGAGGCCAGATCGGATGATCCCATCGGGTTCCTAGCCGACCACTTCTGCAACCTGGCCTCGGTAACAGACAGTGGCACGGCTGGATGCGGAGAGGAGGAGCAGCAGCAGCAGCAGCAGCTGAGCACCGGCCCTTCGGGCGCAGGCGCACAAGAGCAGCAGCGTCTCAACCGGGCTCTGTGGCACCTGCGGCTGGCGCACCACTCTCAGAGGTCTGGTCGGAGTTTAACGGGCAATTTAGCCATAACTGTCAGGAGGATTTCTATTCGTTAGGCTATGTTTATTTGCTTTATAGACAAATGAAAATCTGGTTGCCTAATGATAAATATATTTCTATCAATTTTCTATCTATTTACAATTTTTACATTATTTTTCACGTAACACCTTTCTAAGTATCTTGTCAGGATTCTATGTGATATATGAACACAAAATGTTATTTGTGATATTTTCTATTGGGAAGAAAACATGTGAAAGGAAGAACCCAGAAGCTGATTGGCAAGCATGGCAAACACTGCACATCAACCTGAACACACAACCCCACCAAAAAAACATGGTGGTGGCAGCATTATGTTATGCCATGTTTACTTTTTCTAATAAAACATTGATGTTTATCGCTGTAAAGTGACAAAAATGTCAGTCAGTCATTTTCTACCGCTTATTCCATAGTGGGTCGCGGGGAAGCTGGTGCCTATCTCCAGCAGTCTATGGGCGAGAGGCAGGGTACACCCTGGACAGGACGCCAGTCCATTGCAGGGCAACACACAAACAACCATGCACACACTCATTCATAAACCTAAGGGCAATTTAGAGTGACCAATTAACCTAACAGGCATGTCTTTGGACTGTGGAAGCCAGAGTACCCGGTGAGAACCCACGCATGCACGGGGAGAACATGCAAACTCCATGCAGAAAGACCCCTAGCTGGGAATTGAACCCAGGACCTTCTTGCTGCAAGGCAACAGTGCTACCAACTGCGCCACCGTGCAGCCCGTGACAAAAATGTGAAAAACTATTTTTGCTAGGTATTGTATCGTGAAAAAACAACTTCACGATGTAGAATATTATTAAGTTAATATACTGGCAGTAATAGCTTTGGAAATTGCTGTTACTGAGCTTTGTATAATTATCCCCAAGATGCTGTCAGTAGGCAGAAGCTTTTTCTACACGCTAACTCTTTAATTTTTCTATATTTTAGGTCAGCTTTCAGCAACAACGTTCGTGTGGCCTATGACCTCCTCAACCTCAATGGGTGTCAAAGACAAGAAAGTGAGGCTCCTGAGGGCCCTGACGGTTCCTGCTCTGATGTCAGTACTGAAGGAGGTGGAGGTGGAGGAGTAAAAGGAGGCCTCTACACACAGACTTTGCAGTGCCTCTGTGGCGAAGGCGGAGTACCTGCCTCCACCTCTGCCCCGCTCCTCCAACGCCTCTGTTGCCAGGACCACGAAGCTGTCCCCTACGATGTCTTCCGTCATGGGGTGCTCACCTGTGCTGTTTTCTCAGACTATATCCGGCAAGCTCAGAGGCTTTACGCTGAGGTGTGCTGCCCCGATAAGGGGCCCGCCTCCCGGGCGCTATGCCTCGCCGTGCTTGGGACCTTAAAGGAAGCCCTTGAGACCTCCCAGGGCTGTGATGTAAACTGTTTAGTTAATGCTAATACTAAATGTAATGCTTGTTTGGAAGCAAATGCGAAGGCTATCCGCTACTTGGAGGCCAGTGCCAAGATCTCCCCCCACAAACTGGCGCAGACCATGGCTGGGGCACAGACCCAGGGGCCCGCTGGCAACATGGACGCAAAGGAGTTTGAAAATGCAGCCGCAGACCTGTTCATCACTCGTGTGAAAGTTGTATCTTAGAATTACTTAGGGTTCATGAATGTACAGCAATAAACAGTAATAATTCCTTAGAAGGCTTTAATCACTAACGCACATCTGCCAGAAAACGCCTAAATAAAACAAACCTTATAATAACATTTAAGAATAAAACCAATAACCCCTGTAGAAAAAAACATGTTTGGTTACTTTTGTGATACTTTATTAAATTAGTTCCTGTAAGTATTCATCTTTGGAATGGGTTTTTCATTGTAATACAATATTTCTGAAAGTTTAATATCTTGTTCGGCATCTAGATCACAGATTCTTACAGAGAGAGGCACTTTGAAACACTGGTACAAGACTTGGACTTGTTGGCTGTAACGTCATTAAAAATAAAATGAGAAAAAAACATCTTATCCACTGCTATTTCAGATCTATTGAAAGGTTTAATCATGTAGTCTGTTATTACTCAGAAGTTAAAATTTCCCTTTTCCAAGTTGGAAAAATTAATTCCTATTGGTGAAGTCGGAAGTTTCTCACCAACCCCAACAACAAAGTCTAATATGGCTGCCACATATATACATTTAGTTACAGCCGCTGTCACTGAAGTTGCTCGGCTTGTTTGGGGGTTTCTTCTCATCCAAGGATGTGGACTTGCACCAGGTTCTGCCCAAAAACACCGCCATCAGTGTGAAATGGCATCAAAACATCTTCCATTTGCATTTTCTATCATAAATAAGAGTGTCAAAAGGCAGCGGTGATAATATTTCAAAGATCACATGTCATGGAAACGTCCAGCCAAATTCCAACACATCATTTCGTCATTGAGAATCTGTGATCAGCTCTGAAACAAATGTGGACAAAGAGAATAAATTAAAATTAATGTCAAACAGGACAACATCTATTGATATCCAGCATGTCAGAATAACCAACAGAAGAAGTGTCAGGACTAGATAATGAGACTTTAAATACATTTATATACAAATACATTTAAATACATTTATTTAATACATTTATTTAATACATTTTAATTATTCAAATACATTTTAAATATTTGTAAACACAGCCTTATTAAACTCCTGAAATGTGTATAATTATCATTTGGTATAACACATAACACTTAAAAAAACAAAATAAAAACCTGTCAATGCAGCAAAACACAGCAGTTGTGTAGACCACCTCTTCTGTGTAGTGTTGGTTTGAATTAAACCCTGGAAGATTTAGGTAATTGTGTGAAATCCGTTTTTTACCTATAAGTAAATAGAATTTGTTTGTACGCTTTGACCTCCTGTCGAAGTGACCACGTTTGGCCACTAGATGGCAGCACCATTTAAAAAACAGACGTTGGACGCCGAGGCGGAAGTAAACATAGAGACATTTGGTGTGTCCCAATTCAGGGGCTGGATCCTTGGTGGATCCTTAGTTGAGGTCGCTTGGAATTATTCAATCGTCACCGTAGCCTCACGTTATCCCTGTTAACTCCCCGTTTAGCTCCTCGGGATGGGAGAAGAGGAGGAGCAGCAGCGCTCATTGATGTTTCTCCTGACCTACATGTTGCTGAAGCGCAGGAGAGACCTAAACAACGCAAACACCCAGAGGCGCAATGAAATCCAGAGACGCATCCGACATCGGCAGTATTTCTTCCAGAGGCAAAGGAGGATGCTCATGGTCAGTGCCTTCGTGTCGGTTCTCCCATAAGCAACAAACAACTGTAGCTGTGATCATTGACGCTTTGCAAAGAAGTTTTAGTTAAAATGTTTCAAACAGAACCAGGGCTGAACCCTTGGGATGGGGGACCAGTTACAGTTCCTTTATGCCGCCCAACTGTGGTGTGCATTTATGTTCAGTCTCCCTGCGTTGTACAAGGAACAATACGTGTTTTGGGGTATGTTTCTACCAGCTTTGCACATCTGGAGACTATTTTCATTCTCCTTCGCCAAACATTGCTACAGTTCAGTCAGGTTTGATAGAGAGCATCTGTGAACACACATGTTCAAGTCTTGGCACAGACTCATTGGATTTAGATCTGGACTAGGCCCCCCTAACACAGCCAATTATTCGTCGATCCAAACCATTCCATTATAGCCGTGGCTGTATGATTAGGGTCATTGTCCTGCTGTCAGGGGGGCTTGCGTCCTGGTCCTTTGCAGCCTCTATGAGGTTGTTTTTTCAGGATTGCCTTTTATTTAGTACCTCATCTTACTAGAGCATTTTCTTCCACACGTTTATTTTTCCTCCTACTTGGCTCGTGGCAAACTGCAGACAGGACTTTTAAAAACCTTCTCACTACAATTGCTTTCTTATGGTCATTCTTTCATAAAGGCCAATTTTATTTGCCCACATGAGCTGTGGATCTCTGCAGCTGCTCCAGAGTTACCTTCAGCCTCTTTGGCAAAAAGCTTCAAGATGTAAATACTTTTGGAAGGCACTGTTGAAACCATACGCAAGTAATCCATACAAAATATTTTGTTGACTGTATGCTTCAAAGAGACAAGCCTCTTTCGAAAGCAGTTCTTCTCAGCAGACTCCCTTCTTCTGTCTTTGTCCCCACAGATGATGATTGCAGGAGGAATCCACTCCAACATCCGCATCCGCACCCGTCCCTGGACCAGCACTCCCCGCTCTGACTGGTGGGAGCGGGTTGTGATGACGGAATTCCAGCCCTCTGATTGGCTGGACAAGTTTCGGATGAGCAAGGAGACCTTCTTCTACCTCTGCGACAAACTGAGGCCCCGTCTGACTCGCCAGGACACCAGCTTCCGCCTGGCGTTGCCGGTGGAGAAGCGCGTGGCCGTGGCCCTGTGGCGTCTCGCATCCAACATCGAGTACCGCACCATCAGCGCCCTGTTTGGTGTGGGGAAGTCCACCGTGTGTCGGTGTGTTAGAGACATGTGCCACGCCATAGTGGCTCTCCTTAGCTCCACATACCTGCGGCCCCCCACCGAGCCGGAGCTGGAGGACTCGGCTAAGGTCTTTCATTCCTACTTGGGCTTCCCACATTGTGTGGCTGCCATCAAAACACTTCACATAGCTATCATCACCCCATCGAGCAACGCGTCTGACTATGCCAACCCTGCTGGATGGCTCTCTGTCCAGTCTCAGGTAGAGACAGCCAGTGTCCTGCTCACTTCAGATTTAGACGGTTTGCCTTCGTAACATTTGTTTTCTATGCAATGCTACAGGTGGCTGTCAGTGGCCGCGGGCACTTCTGGGATGTATGTGCCAGTTTCCCAGGTGGGACGGATCCAGCTGAGATCTTACAGAACTCCTCTCTGTGGGTCACAGCTGCAGAAGGTGGACTATCTCCTGCCCCAACACCTATCTTCATGGGGAAACCACTTAGGTACAGTTAGTAAAATAAAAAGTCAACACTTCCATCCAGAAACACATATTTTAATGATATATATTTTTCAGCTTCTTGTTTTGCTAATATTACACTTACATAATAAACCGTACCCGAACATTACATTTGGTAACAGTTACTCTTGAAGCATCCAAAACACTGAAGAGGCTTTAATTTGAAAACCCATCAGAAGAATTTTTCTGTCTTTCTGTATGAGCTGGTTTTAGGATGTAAAGTTGTTTTTTTGAGCCCTACATCAAATTTTAATTAACGCCATTGACAGATTGTTGAAGTGGTCCAAAGGGGTTAAGCCAAAATTGCAAAGGCAGGTCAAGAAAGGCTTTAAAATTAACCCTGAACTTAATGAGTTTAAAGGACAGCAGGACATCCATCCATTGTCTATGCCTGCTTGTCATTGTAGGGTTGCGTGGCATACCTATCTCCAGCTGTCATTGGGCAAGAGGCGGGGTACACCCTGGACAGGTCGCCAGTCCATCACAGGACAACACAGAAGCACACACACCTAAGGACAATGTAGAGACACCAATTTACCAGTTAATTGAAACTGGAGTACCTGGAGAGAACAAACACATGTATGGGGAGAACATGCAAACTCCATGCACAAAACCTCAGGCTGGGATTCGAACCCAGGACCTTCTTGCTGCACGGCAATAGTGCTACAAACTGCCCCACCGTGCAGCAGGACATGTAGCAAAAAAATAAATAAACTAATGAAAAAGAATCACCAACTTGAAAAGGAACGAAAACCATTTAAGAAAATTCTAATTGATCCCAAACACATAAGATTAAAAAATATGACCAACCCCAAAAAGCCATAACCAAAGATTTGTCAGACTTTATAACATATTGCAAGTCATTAAGGTTACATGAGGCTCACTTTGTTCGTCCCTTTGTCTAAATGAAATCAAAGCTTGGATGGCCCTGAATTTTTGAGCTTCAATGATTAAAAACACTGAGGTCATATTATTCCGCCGAAGTGGCTCTTGTGACACCCGGCATGTGAATCTTGGCTCTTTGACTCCTTATTTGAAATCCACTCCCACCAATCTGGGGGTGAAATCAAATGGCGACATTAGATTTGACACACAGGTCAGCTCTGCTATAAAATCAAGCTTTTTCCAGCTGTGAGAAATTGCCAAAATCGGGACAATTTTGTCCAGGAAAAGATCATTCACGCCTTTATTACTGTAACATTCTGTATTTGGGGGTCAGACAGGCTGCCCTCTCTCACCTTCAGCTTGTCCAAAATGCAGCTGCTCATCCTCTAATTTGATCACACTGCCAAGATCACGTCACTCCTGGGCTGGCTGTTCTTCACTGGCTTCCTGTGTGCTACAGAACTCATTTTAACATCCTCTATTTGTTTTTTAAAGTCTCAGCGGCCTTGCTCCACCCTATATCTCAGACTTGCTTCATCTTAACTCTCCTTTACGGACTCTAAGGTCAGCTGACAAGTTGCTCCTGGCCGTTTCAAAGACGAGGCTGAAGCTCAGAGGTGATCGGGCCTTGGTGGTTGTGGCCTCTAAGTTATAGAATGGTTTGCCTCTACGTGGCAGGCTCCTTCACCGTCTTCTTTTAAATCCTTTTTAGAGACTCATCTGTTTTCCTTGGCGTTCAACACAGCGTGAGTTGTTGTGTCTACCATTGTTTCATGTCTATTTTTACTTCATTTACTCTTTTCACTTAATCCCTGATTTGGTCAACCAGTTCTTGTTTTTATAGTGTGTAAATTCACATTTGTAGCAGGGGAGAAGTGACTATGTGCCGGCGTTCCACAGCAGTGATATTGGACAGTGGTTACCATCTGAAACAGAATTAAAGTCACTCTAAAACCAAAGGAAAATCTTTATCATTCACACATTTTTAATGAACAAAGCCAGCGCTCCGTTACCTAAAGGGAATTTACCACAACACCATGATCCACCATCCTGAACTGATGTCTGATGGACTACCAGAATTAAACAAGAAACAGCATATGTATAGGAAAAAACGTGAATGGCTTTAAAATAAAAGATATTATTTAATTTTAAGATTTAAGGCAATCAGAACTGAATTTAGAATAGTGAGCACAAAATTAACAGATCAAACACAAATCAAACATAAAGCAACCATTGCATATCTCGAGTTTTAACAGATGCAAAATGACACAACAAAAAAGAACATGCCCTAAAGACTGGAAAGATGTTAGTGGGACACAAGTCTGATCTACCAGGTCGTCCACAGAAGTAGAATATATTAATTCTTCACCTGTCTGTGCCTGGGGGCATGTATTTTTTTTTCTTCCTGACTGAAACCCACCTATTGTCTACAGGTATGTGTTGCTGGGGGAGGCCTGCTACCCTCTTCAGAGGTGGCTGATGAAGGCCTATCCAGAGCAAAAGAGCTGCAGGGGATGCCGCACAGAGCTAACGGAGCCGCAGCAGCTGTTCAATCAGCGCCTCAGCAGGGCGCTGCGTGCCTCAGAGGAGGTGCTGCTGAGGCTCAGGGCACGCTGGCAGTGCCTGAGCAAGAGGAACGACTGCGGGCTGGACCTGGTGCCCACAATGATCCTGGCCTGCTGCATTCTGCACAACATGTGCGAGTTCCACGGGGATGCCTTCAAAGCAGAGTGGCAGGTGGAGGTGTGCGAGGCGGAGAATCAGCAGCCTGGTCACAAACCCCTGACCTCGACCAGCATGGACCAAAGTGATGCTGAGGAGGTCAGGGGCCTCTTCTGTGACTATTTCCAGCTGCAAAGAACATGACTGTAGTCGCTAAAAAATGTTTCTTAACTGATGTACCAGTTTTGTCATTACAAAACACAATACATGAACTACTGAAACTGAGCACTATGCATTCAAGGCACCGACAGTATTTTAGATGTAGGATAGAAACACAACTGTGTGATATATTATCTTTAAACGACGGTATGTTGGGTTTTCTGTGTCTGTAGATGTTCATTGTTTTGACCTGTGGGGCCTCCTATAAGGCCATTTCAGAACCCCCAACAATTATTACCAAACAATGCTGTAAAATGTGCAGAATGTGGTGGTTTTTTTCACTGAAATACACCCAAAGCCTAACCTGAAGATAGCGAATCAAGGCCATTTGTGTGTATGCTACCAGAAAATCACTGGTGCATTGATGCAGATACAATACTGATCCTTTGAACTATTGCACATTTTTAAACTTTATACCAACACATTTCAGTTCATTTAATTTGGGATTCTATGTAATAAATAAAAACAAAGTAGGCTATTGCATAATTGTGAAACAGAGGGAGAATAAAGCATAGTTTTAAATTACTTTGAAAATGGAAAAACTGGCATGAACTTGTGTTCAGCCTCCCTGAGTTAATGCTTTGTAGAACCACCTTTTGATGCAGTTACAGCTTGAAAGTCTTTGTGCTATGTCTCTACCCGCTTTGCACAGACTAAACTTTCTGCCCCTTACTCTTTCCAAAATACCGCTGTCTGTATGTTGGAGCCATTGTCTAGCTGAAAGATGAACCTCCACCCCGGTCTTAAGTCTTTTGCAGCTTCTGACAGTTTTTTCTTTCTGAGATTTGCCTTTTGTTTGGCTCCATCCATCTCCGCTTTAACTTCGACCAGTTTTCCCTTCCTTCCTGAAGAAAAGCATGCCCACAGCATAATACTGACGCTGGAATTTTTTTTAACGTTTGCTTCGTGCCCCACATGGCTTATGGCCATCCTTAAACTTGACTCACTCATGGCTTCCTTTTTACCACTTTTCCAATTAATTTAATTTTTTTGTATATAAAATTAAAAGATAAACCATACACGTAAAAATACGATGCGGCACATTTTACTCATTGCAAATAAAATTAAAGCTGCAAGCAGCCTCGAAGGCCCTCGCACCTCAGCGCAACTCGGCCTGTACAGCGACCACGGGACCCTGGCATCGCCGGTTGCATGCCACCGACGATGACGCTGCTTGACTTCAAACACGTCGCACTAGGTGGTACTGTGAGCAACATGTCATGATCTTCGGTGAGGCAGAGTCTTGGTCTTGCGAGAAACATTCAAAATTTGGAGCAAATCAGACCTTCCTGATGGAAGCTATACTCATTTGTTTCTTAGTGGGCGGGGCTAAAGTGATGTCATCTATTGACTGTGTCAACATGTCCATCATTAACTCATGATCATGTATACTACATTTCAAGTGGATCCGATGATGTATGAGGGAGATATAGCCCTTGAAGTGTCCTAGGGGGCGCTGTTGATCCAAATTCCAATGTAATCCCATAGAGGTGTTTGGGGGCTGACAAAGATCAACCATATTCAGCTTGGAACAAATCGGACGATGCATGTGTAATTTAGAGGCAAACGTATGACCATGGCGTGACATCAGACTTCAGTCTACGGCCACACCCTCCAGCCAAAGCTGTCAGTACTAGAGACTAAGTTAGACCATTGTGTTATCGGTCATTGGAGACAGTTTCATGTTGATTAGGTGAAGGAGATCAAATATAGGCCACACTAAGTGAAACATTACACTTCCTGTTCTCAGGGGGCGGGGCTTCGATGATGTCAGCATTTGACCATTGAATATTGATCAGGGTGTCATCTGGATCAATCCCAGAAAGTTTCATGTGTTTGTGATTTTCCTTGTTGGAACCATATCAATTTTGTGTTTATTTTGAGGCGAGGCCACGCCCACACGCTTTCATGTATCAAAAAGCTTTTCAAAACTTTTGATCCCCCATGCCTTAAGAGTATAATTTGTTATTTTTAAGTCTCTAAGTCAAAAGCTGTAGGAGGAGTTCGCTCAGATATGCGGGATAGAAAGGGTAAATCTGGGGTCAAAATGGCAAATTCAATCCAAAATGGCCGACTTCCTGTTGGGTTTGGACCCATGCTCCAAGACACTTTTTTGTAGGTCCTGACAAGTTACATATGTGTACCAAATTTCAGATTCCTCGGTCAAAGCATGGCTTAGGGCTGTTTTATTTTTATTTTCTAGGGGGCGCTGTGGACGAATTAGGCCACGCCCACCTAATGTCATCAGATCTCTGTTGGGGACTGGACTAGGATCAATCACATTGAATTTGGTGCAGATCAGATGATGTATGTGGAAATTAGAGCCAAACATATGGCCATGGCGTGACGTCCAACTTTGCCGTGCCACCACGACCACGCCCTTTCATGAAAGGTTACAGTGCTTCAAACGAAGTTAGACCCACTAGTTATCTGTCTTTTGACACACTTTCAAGTTAATTGGGTCAGGAGGGTCAGAGAGTCACCTTTCGAAGTGAAAAAAGTGACTTCCTGTTCTCAGGGGGCGTGGCTTTGATGATGTCAGCATATGACCCCATGGGATCGTCGGGAACCCGAAGGTCCTCCTTCATGCCAACTTTGGTGTGATTTGGCGTTTTTTTGGGAAAGCTATTGCATTTTTTCACTTTGGCGCGAACGGCAAAGTTCGTGCCCCGGCCACGCCACCTAAACATGGCCAAAAACTCACGATTTTGATACCTTTTAATCCCCCATGCCTTAACTGCATATTGACCAAATATGAAACCGATAGCTCAAAATCCCTACGACAAGTTCGTTAATATTCGAGGTGAGTAAAAGTGAAAAACGGCCAAAAATTGGCATTTGATCCGCAATGGCCGACTTCCTGTGCGTTTTAGGGCATACCCATAATGTACTTTTATTCATTATTTGGGGAGATCTAGCTATGTACCAAATTTCAGATCTCTACGATTTACGGTTCGGCCCATCTCACTTTAGGGGGCGTGTAGAGCCGTTTGGCCACGCCCACTGACAACGACATTACGGAACAAGAATTTCACGCGGGGGACAATTTTGGGTAAAATCTGGTGAGTTTTCGTGCATGGTAAAGTCCCCAAATTGCCCCCTAAAAACGCAACGGAAAAAAGAATAATAATTCCTACGATTACAGTTGGCGCTTGTAGTTTTCCTGCTCGGGCCTAAATATTTTGAGGGGCTTCTTCACAGACTTGGAGTTGCACAGCCCACAAATTTTGTGAATGAGTCTTGTGCAATTCTTCCCCCTGGCCTCAAGATGTCGCTGCAGTCCCAGCACACCACCTGTCTTCTGGTTGCATCGTTTCATGCGGTGCTGCTGCTTCAGTTCCGTTAAAATATCCTAAACTAACGCTGTTCTCCGTACCGTACATGCCTTTGTAGTTTTTTTTAAAGGCATTATATTGACCACAACATACGTGTCCTACATTTACGATGTAAGTTTGTTACAAATCCTTTCGATTATTTTCACATCTCACGGACGTAAGTTGGGGCGTTCGGATACAAATCCCACCCCGAGACCCGCCTCGCTCATTCAATTGGTCTGCCCCAAACCTGTTTCATGCAGTCCGCCGTCTATCTGTCAACGTCGCGCTTCCCTCCTCCGCCTCGCTTGGCAGCATCCAGGAGTGTGCCCACCTTATTCCTGCGACGGTCGTTTGATGTGAACATATTTACGGCAAGAGCCGCCGGTTCGGCACAAGTTTTTTCTCCATTATTCCTAGCTTTTACACTAGCTTTGTAATTTACCGTCGGGATGAGTCAGGATGTAACTGGGTGTTGTCCTGTTGTTTTTAGCTAGGCGGATAAATTCCTTCAACCAGCCTGCTGTTTCAATCACTGCGGGCTGTCACTACGTTAGCCGAAGCGCTTTTGCGTTGGGCGAGCTAGCGGGCTAGCAGGGCGAGCATTCCCGACTGTTTTCGGCCTAATCTAGAGAAGGCTGCGCTGATGTTGGAATAACGCTGGAGAGACTGCAGACACTTCGGCTGTCACTGCTTTGGATGCTGCAGGTTTGAACCACTCTTGGCGGATGGTGAAGATTGAGCTGGAAAATACAGTGACAGAAAAAAACCTAAGAGGGGTATAAGTTGCTGCCGTTAGTAAAAGAAAAAAAGGAAGAAAAAAGGCAAAACCCTAAGCTGTGACCAGAGTGGTGCAGTCAGTGGAGCTCCTAGCTCTCTTCCCAGTGTCAGTCTCCCGTGATTTACGGTGGAACATCCGGGTGAAGTCGCAGTTCTTCCCGGCCGGGGGGACAACTTGACAGCGAGGCCCCTTGGCTAAGTCTCCCCTCCCCCAGCCCCGACCGTCCGTCCGTCCGTCCAGTCTAGTCCAGTCCGACTGACCGCCTCCTCCTCGCTTGCTTGAGAGCCAAGCGAGGGCCGGGGATTCGGGAGAAACTGAAACCGTGAGCCAGTGTTCGTCAGGTCCCGTTTGAACCGGGCTGCCACAACCAGAGGGGATGACTCTGGAGTCCATGATGGCTTGCTGCCTGAGCGAGGAGGCGAAGGAGTCGAAACGAATCAATGCAGAAATTGACAAACAACTGCGCCGAGACAAGCGGGACTCCAGGAGAGAGCTGAAATTGTTGCTGCTCGGTACGTAGCATGAAAACGTTCAAGCACCGTTATTGCTTGTTGTGTTTTGTGTTGCTGTGTGGTCAACTTGCCGTCTTGGGCCTTTTTGGCAATGCTAACAAATATGCTACCAAGACTGCTAACTGGAAGGCAGGTTCCACTATGAGGCTGCTTCTGTGATTGTTCTGAAATGCATTGCATGGATTCTAGTTGGTTTATTTCACATTGGGTATTTGAATTGGCCAGATGCGTATCTTTGAAAAGCACGGGCGGATTGTGAAACAAGTCTACAAGTCTCCTGGGCACGCACAGAGGTTAAAAGCCACCTTGTTTGAACCAATAAAAGAAATAAAAAATAAATCTGGAACCATGCAAATAGAATTTGTTTTTCATCCACACATTTACCAACAACCACTCATTAATAATTACCGTCTCTGTCCTGCTACTGCCTCACCTTGGATTTACATTATCTCTATTTAATATGTCCCTGTTGTTTCTGGGATTTTATTTTACTTTAAAAGTTCATCATAGTTAGAAATGCACTGATCAGACTTATTCTGGCTGTTACCGATTTATGTTTTCTTTTTTTGGAATGGGGGGGGGTTGCCGTGTGCTCATACTCCAATTTTTGAGTGAATGTGCTGCAGGCTCTTTGAATTCAATATAAAACTAAGGAATTGCATGATTATCCCCATTTATGCATATGCAGATTTTTGTGGTTTTTCTTTGGGTATTTCAGAAAAGTACACCAAAGTTAAAGATGCGATGATCAGGGTTTTCCTGGCTGATACATATTTTCTCAGAGGTCTGACATGTTGGATCTGATGATTTCGATCAATTCAGATTTTAAAAAAATGTTTTTGATTAGGATTTAAGTTCTTGATTCATTTAAGAAATATTAATAACGGAATAGATTTTTCAGTATTCAGTACATCTCTAATATCTGGCGGGTTGATTTGGTTTATTCCATTTAAAAACAGTTTTTTGTTTTTTTTTATCTCAACCTCCACATTGTATCTAAGAATCTTCTAATACTGAGCAAGACATGTAAATAATACATGTCGGGAGCAGCTAGGCGAACCTCCTTTTTTTCGACCGCATCAGTTCAGCAGATAAACTGTGATGCAACTTCCTTTGCAACAAGAGCCTTAAGAATATTTACTTTGCTCTGAACTTCAAATAGCATATTTTAAAGCTTGTAAAGGTAGCTTCTAGTATCCGCTGAGCTCATAACAAAACAATCTTAGTGTATTGTGTGTCTATGCTGCAACCTCTTATTAGCCTGTGACATGTTTTTTTCTTTTCTTAAAAGAAATGTATTTAGTTGCTACTTGTAGCAGTTCTAGGAACTACTTGCTGCGGGTTCATTAGGAAGCATGCATTGCTAATAGAAATTGGGATGCCAAGTAATTTGCTCATTAATGTACAGCGGTTGTTGGACTGTTAGTCTTCCAGCAGTAAAATCGTTTGCTTCTACACAAAGCTCTTACTGTTGCAGTTTCTAAAAACGGCAGAAGTGAATCCTATGAAAGATGCACCAATTGCTGTTGACAAAATGAGCTTAGTGGTTTGTTGAGAAATTGGATTCTGTTGCAGCAAAAGGTCCGTTTTTTTTATGCCAGCGCGTTGGATCTGTAACGGAAAATCTCTGAAATCGGTTTCAGAAATTCTGAGAGGGGTTTAATGAGGCGATGTGCTTAAAGCAATCTTCGTTTTGAATTGCATTAAAACTAAGACCTACCACCATTTTTGGTCTTTTTACACATTTAGATTAGCAAATTTAGCAAATATAGAAGTTATTTTGTATTATCTATTTATTTGATTTCCTTTTTTATTTATACAGGTGATATCTTTGATATGCAGGGTCTCCTTCTATAGACCTGTTTTTAAACAATTGTTATAATGCAATAATTATGTTTAACAAGTGTAATGTAGAACAGAAGCCATTCTGTGTGTATTAGTGAAAGTTCATATTAGACCAAGTGTGATGGAGGAAAAATTGTAGCACCAGACTTTTTTGTGCAACAAGTTCAGTTCGTAAATGATACAGTCAGTCAGTGGAAACTGGTCCGCACCGGGATCAGAACCAAATATCAATGTCGACCGTGTTTGAAGTCTACATACTTCTTACTTAGTAATCTGGGTTTTTTTTAATTACTAAGAGAATATTACCTGATATGTAATGGGTGATTAAAAACTGGTTTGGAAGTCAGTTGGGAATAAATTGCAACACGTTGGTTCAAATTGGTGAAGAGGCGAACGGAGCCGGAGCTGCCTTGGTTACGTTTAATTGACCGAACAAGCAGTTTGTTACCAGGGAGGAAAAATGCATCTGATAAACTGAACTTGGTGGTAAATGGAGAAATGGGATTTTGTTGCAATGAACAAAAAGGTCCTTTGTAAGTAAGCTACTGCTTTGCATTTGCACCGGATGGTCATTGAATCAGTTCCAGAGAATCCGAGGGAGAGCTTAACGAGATGATGTTCTGAAAGCTGCTATGTTGTCTTAGAACTGAAGACCTTTGCCTGAAATTAAGAAACTGTTGTTGGTTTACGCACTGGTGTCAACGCTGACAATATGGTAATTGATTATTAAGAAGTTGAATAAGTAATTACTTCAGAAGAACAGTTGCAGAATTCACCATTTTCTGTGTGATGTGTTGAAATGAACTTCCTTGTATTTTTTTTGTTGTAATCACCTTAATCACGGTAGAATCCTGTAATACTTTCTAAATAAATCAGTTAAATCCTCGATTGAATACAATTTTTTTTTCTTTACAAGCAGAATTGTGTTGGATATTTCTATATGATGTATGTTTTGCCTACATTGGACTACAAGAAGAGCTTTTGCAAATGAGAACCATACAGACCTTGGGTTTCGGGGGAACAGTACAGAACCTTTTGTGTTAGATAAACACACAGACTGTGTTGCATCATTGTTTGTGTCTTGTCGGTTGTCCCATTTTTGGCTTTTTTTGATCAGTGCATTAAGTTGGTACTACTCTGTTTCCACCCGTTGTCCATCTCATAATTATTAGTACTACTTTGGCTTGTCATTTAAATAAGTTTCATATGTATTTACTACTATTACTACCACTACCGCACTCGTTGGATTGCACTCAGTAGAAGAAAATCCTTCTTGCAAAAGCATAGTAAGTTTAGTGAAGTAATGTACTATATGGTGTAAGTACAAAATCAAAATAAGGATAATTATAGTTTTAATAAGTGGATTGTAACTGGTTAAGATAGTTAAAGTAATTTTTACTTTTGAGTGGTACATTTGTATAAACCCGGCTATGGTGACTGGAGTTGTTCAGGGTTTTTATGCAGGTAACAATTGTAATAGTATAAAATTATATGGTTAAGGATAGAAAATAGACAATTACATGTGGACAAACTTTTGTTTCCAAGCTTAATTTCTGAACCCACTTTAGAGAAATGCATGTCTGAAATAAAAAGACCAATTTGTGGAAAAAAAAAAAAAAGCTGGCGAGTTACAAACTGCAAACTTTAAAGATTTTCTATTTGGTTTTTACCATGCCAGGCTTGCCAAATATTAGTGTCATAGATTTTTCAATACAGCTAATAATGTAATTATAATAAGTTGATCCAGATGACAAAGAGCTGTGAAACAGCGCTTTACCACACGCCCATATTGTAGGTCAGCTTCAGTATTGTCTTGTATCAAGATTTGTGTAGCTTCTTTTTCCTTAAATGTCAGAAATCCTTTAAAAGTGGATGAAAAATGTTGAGCAATTTGAGATTGGAGTATGGATTTTTGAAAAGGAAAATTTAAGAACTCCGGTTGTTGCTAAATTAGTAATAATGTGGTTTATTAACTCCACATCACTCAGTAGGACTGTGAATGGTGATCGGCTGCTCAAATGCTTGAAAAATGCCTTGAACTTGGAACTCAAATGTTTTGGTCCTTGAATGCATCATCCAGTAGCCTGTATCTTAAAGGTACCTTTTTGAGTTTATTAATCATGTATACTTCTGTGGATAAATCAGGATAATCTTGCAATTCCTTATCTTAATTTTTTGGGATTTAAAAGTATTACCTCCATCACCTATGGACAGGCTTTGTTGCCTACATGGGACTAATCTTTTAATTTATTTTCTTTTTATGTGTTTTATAGTACTTCAGAAATAACGAAATCAGACATTAAGCAGAACTGTTAATTGGTACAGGCCAGCAAAAGCCTTATTGTTCTGAATGAACTTCCGTTCCATGTTATATTCATTAATCTTATTAATATTTGTGCCACTTCCTGCCTTTACCTCTCCAATGTGAGAGCTCCAGATGGATTCACATACACTTAGAAACCTAATGGACTCTGGAGGCTAGAGAAAAAAGCAGGAACTTTGAGTAGCCTTCAACATGTTGCATAACATTTGAATGACTAGAAAAAGGCTTTAGCTCCCTCACTTAGACTTTGCTGGGTGTCCAGTCTGTTGCTGCTGCATTTCTTTTATTGTTCAGTAAGCATGGTGTTTTACAGAATTTACCCTTCTAGAGGACAAGGATGCTGATGGATTTGCCCCCTCATCCCGGAGTCTAGCTGAGTAGGTTAGCTATTTTTATAGCTGGTGTGTGGGCAGGTGGGAGCTGCTGTTGAATAAGTTGAGCTGCACCGCATTGATTCATAGTTCTGTGGACAGAAACAGTTGGCCATGATTTATCACAAATGTACCTGCATTCCTCTCAGGAAGATGGATCTCATGTTCATGCGTCTCATACGTTAAAACTCAACCAGTCATCAAGCACCTCTTTGGATCGTCTAATATGAAAACTTACTGGTCCGGGGAGAGGGTGGAGGAGGTGGAGGTGTCCATTTTTAGGACAATTAGAATTATCTAGGTTGCATCCTTAGTTTCAAAACGTTTGCTCCCATTTCTCACCCACCAAAAGCAGTCCTGGCTATCTGAGATGTGTGTCTCCTTTATTTCCCTGCTGAGTACCTCAGCTCGGTGAAGTAGGCCACACTAGAGCCATACCATTTATGGGGCACATTCTGCTTAATGTCATACGTTTGATCACTGTGGCACTCTCCTCTACCTGGCTGCCAAGGTGAGGATCTAGAAAGAGGTGTCTGCTTTTCTGCTCTGGTTTTCAAAGCTTGTATGCTGCAGCCATTTTGGGTTTTTGCCAAATTGTCTGCGAGGGATGGATTTCGACACATCTAAGGGTTCAAGCACCTACCTACGGGTTGGTGTGAGATTCTCATGATATGGTAACTTGGAGCAAGCATACCAGGGTTTCACACTGTCACGGTACTTGGACAAAGATTTCAGACAAAATGTAGAACACGATTAATTATCTTATAGACAGAAAAACAACAAATAATTCCTGCTTTTATTTTAATGCAGACTTGAAATGTAGAATAAAATGCCTGCTAATAAGCATGGAGCAAGATGTGCCAAGAGAGCTTGTATTAAAACGCAATATTTATCAAGAGGAAGCCAGTCTTGCTAAGCGCTATCCAGTTTCTGTCATGGTGTGAATTCGTATGGCTAAATTAATGCAAGCAGTTACAATAGGCCCTGGAAATAAAGGCTTCAAGCTTGACACCTTGTCTCTTTGTTTCAGACTTTTATTTTGGCATAAAATAGGAAGTAGTTCTTGAGTTGTCGTCCTGGTGTTGGACAGTAAAGCGCTGTCTTTGGACCGGCTAACAACACTTGGTTACACTTGCACTAGTACTTGTTAGAAAGAAATAAATGTTGACATACAAGCAGCAGTTTTGTTTAATTTACATTTCAAGGCACCAAGCAAATGGCTTCACTGGCTAGCTCCTTATTGCCGCTTATAGCTAATTTCCCAAAATGCTAAAAATGCTTAGAATGGTCAAACGTAAACTGGATAATTCTGCGTTAAATGGAGATTCTTTAAAACAGAGTTTGAGATTTATGAAACTTTTATAACCTGTATTTTTTTTCTGGGCGAACAAACCTAAAGCAGCCAAATTTGCCTCGTAAGGAAGGGGATAGGTGAAAGAGCCTTCTTTCGGCCAGCTAACCAGCAGTGCACAGCAACAGGTGGGGAGGGGGTGCCCTATTTTACATCTTATTCTGTGGAACCTCAGATAGTTCTGGGCACACCAGCAATTTCTGTAGAATCTCATATTGGCTTTAAACTCCAGGAATGATATGACAGAGAATTTTAGCGGTAATGTTTTAAAACCCCTAAATGCAACTTCCAATTATGCTTTTTGTGAACAACTTCTGGGCCAACGCTCTAGCATATAAACATGCAAGTCCCTCTATCTTACCTGAAATGATGCCTTGATACTGTTAATTGGCCCCCTACAGCAATGTTCTATATGGATTTCTCTTTCTCTGGTATTCTGGTTTAGTCTCTGCCCGTGTCTCCGAATGAACCCCTGGTTCTGATGACGGGCATTAGAAGACATTTATGAAAGTGTCAGGGTGAAAGGCAGAAAGTAAGCAAGAGCTGCAATTAGTCCTGGCATAAGTGGACCGTTCAGTGTGACTTAAGTCTGTTGGTGAATGCCTGGATAAGGACGTGTAAGGCAGGATTAGTCCAGGCTTTAATAGGCTTGCTTAAACACATCTGCTGCTGAGACTTTAAGATGTCACTGACTCCTATTATCCCTCACTGGCATTATTCAACCCACAGTGAGTCGCCTTCTTCAAGGAGAGAACAGGACAATGTCTTGTTTCTGAGTGTTTAACCACATGTGCCACATGGACACAATGTTTATAGTGCTTCGGAGCTGTGAATCTACACTGTTGTCAGCGCCCACTATTCAAGACGCTGCCCTGACCGTTTGATCGATTTAAGATTAGGTGTCTTGCCCAAAGGAAATGAGACCAGTGACCCTCCACTTTGGACTTGCCTTACTGAGCCACAGCCGTCATCAGGTGTGTTCTGCTGTACTGGAGTTGAACATTGATAACAGGCTCTCCTTCTTGGGTAAATGTCGAGGTTTTCTGTCTTTACACACTCAGCAAATTCAGCGCACGTACAGGAGATACAGTTTGTGTTTCATTTCAGCTGATCTGGCAAGAATGTTCCCGACAGCCTAATCTAGTTAAGTATGCACAGTTTGTACCTAATGTGTTACAGATGACTGCAGTAGCATTTGCACAAAAAATTAATTTATTAAAGAATGGGTAAAGCTAAAATGGCTGTTGATAAAAAAGGAAATGTTTGCTGAAAATTTATATACTACTACAAAATGGTAGAAGTAAGTACCTCAGTACCTCAGTTCCTGGTAAGCCTTGTTAACTTGATTGTACATCAAGAAGGGAGGAGTTCTGTATTGGACGTCACATTGGAGGCTTAACAACTGTTATGAATTGACTTTTTATTAAACTTATTAGACTGTAAACAGGCCTCTTACTGAACAGCCACATCATGATAAGTGTTTACTAGGTTTACAAGAATAAGGCAAGATTTTAGCAATAACTGGGCAACATTGGAAATACTTGACTTTTGCATTTTCAAAACTAAAATAAAGGTTTCATAAATCCATGTTTTAAAGAATCTCTCCTTAATATAAATGTGAAATTTAAGCTTCACTTGTAGAAGTAGTTTAGATTTTGATCCAATTTGAAATGCACCAATCAGAGATTTGTGGCCAATTTCTAATATTTGCTGTTTTTTTTTTTAAACAATGTTTTACTATTTTAAAACGAATAAGAGAAGTCACTCTTTTCAAATCACTGCGCAGCAAGTATAGTCTAACGACTGAAATAGGCCTTTTCTCATCAAATGCATTTAACACACAAACATTATTTGTTAATCTTTTACCAATACATTTCAGCATGCAAAAACACTATAAATATGCACTTATGTTTAAAAGAAACAGTTAAGAAATGAACACCTTTTTAGATCAAATTTCAGTTTGAAAAAAAATACTTCAAGATTTCAAATTGTTTGTAAGACTTTAGTCCAAGTCAAGTCTTTTTTTTGTTTGGATTTTTCTGAAACTTAAATGTGACTTCTGTCCCTATTTCTAAAACAAAGACGAAATGAATGTGGAGTTTGCTGTAAGTTTCCTTTAGCTTCTTTTGTCAGGATATGTTAGCGAGGTTAGCATTAGAAACAGAGCATTGACCTGAATTTTAGACGCCTAAAGTTGTTTTCGTCCTCCCACAGTAAATATTTCCACACTAAAGAGCTACTACCACGGGCTCTTAGCCCTTTGTTATGGTGCGTTCACTGATCAGAAAAAAAACAGATTCGATTTTTGAGTCTCCAACAGGCTAGCTACTGGTGAGGATAGTCGAGGTGAAAATTGGCCATTTCCAGCGACTAACTGATTTTTCTGCCTAGTTGAAGGCCTAAGAAATGGGAAAAGTGGAGTTTGCTAATAATTTATGTAATCAATATAAACAACAACGAAAAAGATTGATTTTTTTTCATAAAAAGTAAGTTGTGCATATTCTCTTTTTATCTCAGGTTGTCAGTTTCCTGACATGACTTTCCTGGGAACAATGGTTCAATTCCTATACCAGACTTATGTCAAAAGTTTTAAGTATGCATAGAACGCTGGCAAAGATTTTACGCTGATGATACCTTTGCAACCTCTTATACAGAGATATCAGCTCTGTCTTGGGTGAAGCATTGCCCACAGTCCGGCTGCTTGTCACAGAGTGCCTTATCGGGCCATACTGACAAAATCCTGCTTCACAGGGCAGTATTTTTGCCTCTACTTGGTCAAAACACAGCGAGCCAGAAGCTGTGGCCTTCGCTGCCTTAGGTAACTGAGCTGCTGGGGCTGTCAGTAAGGTGAGATGCTTGGGTAAACAATTCTGAGGTTTTCTAACAGTTATCATAGGTAAGGCCTAAGCTTCTAGTAAAGCTTTGTTAGTGAGATGGCATTAACTTCTCATCTATGTATTTTTAGCCTGCAACTCTCAGTTACTTTTAAACAATGGATGCTTGATGGCAAATTTTTCATCGTCTCTAGTGTTCTATACGATCCTCCTTGTTTTGTTTGTTAAAACATCCTGTAGAGGAACCGTCTGACTGAACCAGGAAGAGGATCAGATTGTGGGTGGACTTTTTTTGCCGAACTCACTACTCTTGCCAAGCAGTCTTATTTTGATCATATATGGCAAAGGGGGGATGTTCTATCTCTTCTGCTCAGAGCGTTTGTGTGTGTGTGTGTGTGTGTGTGTGTGTGTGTACACACAGAGCTGTTAATGCCAGTGGATCTGTATTGCTGAACTCTTTACATGGTCAAATCTACTGCTCTGCTATAGTGAAATAATTGGGATAAATGTGTGTATATTAAGTGTTGGTGATAAAGATCGTGTAAGTGTTTAATAGTAAAATCTTGAACTGAATGTAGTATTATTAGAAGTAATCTAATACTTTTGTGCCTAAGGGGCAAATGCAATGTTTAGAGTTTGACTATTTCTCTCTGAAAATGTATGTACAGGCATGCCCAAAATTAGTATTCAAAAATAATATTAAACAAAAATATGTTTTAAATGTAAAGCTTGGTGGTGTGGATAATTCTGGACTTAACATCTGAATTCACATTTTGATGACATTTTGTTAATTTCCTTAGGTTTTGCTTCTGAATTTAGACCACATGTTCTTGTATAGTTGGTAATTAAAATTTCCCCTTTGCTCTTTGAATGTGTTTCCAAGTTTTTCTGGAAACATTTGGCAGCCTCAACTTAATCTTTTGCTCTTTCACTAATCTTCAGTCCTGACCATTTTTAAAAGGCTGTATTAATTCATGTATGGTAGATGGACCAAGTCAAGACTAGTTGGTTCTGACCTCGAGAAAAGCAGCACATCCTGAAAAAACCTTTCCAACGTGTGATGTGCATTATCTCTATTTTCATTATGGTATTTAACAATTTATTTTATTTTTTGTAGCGGATTCAAAACCGTTAGGACTGGGGATTTTTTTTTCGTAACATTACTGCTTATAAGGTAGTTCTGATCATTTACTACCTGACCAGCTTTCCTGTTCCAATGCTCCCACAGCATGATACTGCCACCACCATCTTTCACTGCAGAGTTGGTCTGTTAAAAGATGATTTTTCACAAATATTGCAGCGAGCGTAATCTGCATCGCATTTTGAGAAGTGGAGCCATACTTTCGAGCGCTTTCTATCAGCCATGCCCTGTTGACGGTACCAGCGGCTACTAACGTCATTCCGCTCTTACGTGTGCAACAATGTGTTCATGTCCAGCATGGAAAATCTTCCACCCTCTCAGTGTCACAACGATGCGTTAAGGTACCGAAACCTGGTACTGTGCGATTTTACTTGAATTAGAACTCTGTAGTACTGACGGTATTCGGTCGGTTGAGGGCAGTTGGTTGCACTGGATGTTATTTAGAGATACCAGAGTTAAATGAGCTGATTACAAAACCACACTATAGATTTTTCTTTAGTGAAACAATGCAAGACCTTATATCATTTCCCTTCAATGCAACAATTGTGCTCCATCACATAAAATCCCTTTGTGTCTTAAAAAAACACCTGAATAACATCTACAGGTCACTGAGAGGATCATATCCGGCATTCTGAAGCTGGAGTTGAATTTCACATCTATCTCCGTCAGTGAAATCACAAGGTGGCTTCTTGTAAAGTTCATCGCTCCCTGCCGTTTGTAAGTCAAGTTTGCACATGCAGATTTGTCCCTTGCACAGTTTTTCACATGAGGTAAACACACCTGCATACAGCCCCCTTAAAGGGGTCGTTGCTTATCCTGTGGAGATATGAGGCTGAATAGGCTCTGTGCCGTATACTGCCACTGTACCCCAGTCAGGCATGTTTTCTCCAACCAGGTGCCATACAGACTCATGTGTTCTCTGAATGCAACTTTTGCCATCTCTTGTTTTTCTGCCTTTAATAATTTGAGCATAGCTGGTCCTAGTGAGGCGTGGACCACAGGGTGTGTTATGCAGGCAAACACACCGCTGCGTCCGCTGAATCTTCTCTATAGCATTTTTTTTGTCATCCCTTCTTTAGCTCACCTTCTCCCACTTAACCAGAACGACACTCACTCAACAGACAAGACGGGCCTGAGGTGATTCAGTCCAAATGTGTAAGTTTGTAAGTACATGTAGTTGTGTGTGTGTGTGTGTGTGTGTGTGTGGCGCAAGCTACAGCATGTATCTTTGATTTACACTTCCGACACCCACACACACACGGAGCACTCAGCAGATGCAGAGACGTCCTTACAAAGCAGCACATCCAGACGGCTAGAAACACAACAGACTTTGATGGCAAGCAGCAATAGTTCTTCTTCTGCATCGTTATGTGAACAAGTTGGTTTTTTTGGAAGCCGTGTACAGTATGCATGGCCTAGGTCATGATGGAGAAGAAGTGGGCCATTGCAGTGGAGATAATATCCACGTCTTAAGGTTGAACTCGGAGTCCATGTGTGGTACAGTTGGCTAGGTGGGTGGTGTCCTGTGTGGCTTCAGGCTGTCTTGGCTCAATCTCCTTTCTTTGTGTGCCCTAAAGAGGCCCCTTTTCCTCAATGGTTTCAGTAAAAGATTGGGACCTATTCTGCATTTTGGTTGGCCTTCTCTGTCCTCTGACTCACACGGTAATTTTCCAGAGAGCTGACAGAAATGCCAACACGTGCTAAAGCCCAGTTTTGAGTTTTGTTAGTACTTTAACCTCTGCCATGTTGATGCAAGTCCATTCCCCACGCTGCGATTGAATTGTCATGTGCCGCCCTGGTGGACAGATCATAAAGTGAGATAAGCCACCACTGCTGAATGTGGAGTGTAATATTTATGTATGGTTTTGCATGCGGGTTTCCCATGATAACGATGATCTCTTGTGCATAGAGAGATTTGGCAGGTATTGCAGACAGGCACCAGGGTTCAAGCAAGAACAGCTGCATTTAGAGCAGAGAGAAAGAATTGTATGGGTGTAATGAGATGGCGTGATATTAACTCACCGCGATATTTCTCATCAAAGTGAAATCTGTGCGGAGCGCTGTTCATTTGCTGAGACTGTTGGGGATGTAACCACATGAGAGTACTGTATTAAGATTGTGTTCAAATTCATCTCATTTATAGTAAAAGTATAGTACAATAAATGTACCATAGACTAAATGAGGACCTCCTTATGCCTCTTTGTCATGGGCTCTACTTTGGCCAGCTCCACTCTACTCAGCCCCATGTGCGACCATTTCCATTACGGACTTTTTTGGCCTGGTTGTGGCTTTGTTGGTACCTTTTTATCAGCAGGTCCCATTGGGACTGAGCAGGGCCGAAATGTGATACGAAGAGACAGCTTTTCACTGATTGGCCATGAGCGTGGTCCGCAGCATGAGAAGGTGTTCGCCAAGGTGGCGGAGAGAATGACGAGCCACGGATTTTACCACACGTCGCAGTGTCGGGGAAAAAAACACACAGAGCAGAGTGCAGCGGTGTTGTGCTTGAACCATGAATGGAAAAGAGGCATTATTTAAGAGTCCTTTTTATAAGTCCGACAGTTACAGATGTAGATGACAAGGTGCAGATTTATCTTAGTTCTGATGTAAAAAAAACAAAAAAAGCCCAACACTACACTCACTACACAACCCAATTTCTACATTATTTTTGTTCATAATTTGTTGAAACTAACATTATAAAACTCAATTAGCATTAAGGAACTTAAAGGTTCGGTACTAAAATGTCAAGAAAAAATCTGGAACTTTGACTCCAGTAGAGTCTGGTATTTTTGAAATGTAAAATGTACTGGAACCCTGACCTGTGTGACCTTTTTAAGGCAACACCTCAAACACACTATTTCCTTGTTTAATATCATAGAAACATAAAAAAAAATCAGCTAGAGAGTTGCGGTTTGACTCATGTCATACAGTTTAAAATCTGATTCTACATTTGAAAAACGTTCTCTCTTATTTTTCTGCCATTGGAAACAGAAATGATTTGGCTATTCTGACCTTTTTTTTTTTTTAATACATGGGTTTATGTTGACTTGCCATACACTCAGCACCTGGGTTAGCTTTAACACAGTTAAAGCAGAGTTTTTATCTGGGCAATAATCAAATATGGTTGTAATGATAATCTGATTTTTAAAACGGCCATTGACCTTCAAAACAACTTCATGATAATCAGCCTATCCTTACTAATGTTTGAGACGTTTATTTAAATGTAAAAAGGGATTGGTTCTTGAGTTGTTTAGTCTCAAGGTAAAGCCTTCTTATTGGGTTGGCTGACCACAATTTTCTGTTCTATGGAAAAAAGAAACGGCGATAGAGCGCTGGTCAGTATACGAACAAAGTGGACGCAGGCGGGTTACAAGTATCAAGGTCTACCAAGGTTTTCAAAAGTTCCAGTGACAAAACCACAAAAATATTCCTTTTCAACATTCCTACAGTTTAGTCCTTTTTCACAAGATGCCTGAGTGAAAGCATTTTCCTCTCTCTGTTTGAACCATATAGTAGTGCCATGCTGCCCGTCCCCCACATGTTGCTGTGCACTGCCAATGAGCTGGCTAAAAGAAGGCTGCCCCAATTTTCCATTGACTTAGAAAAAAGGAAACTAATTTGACTTTTTGTTCCAGTCATGGAAAACATGGACCGTCTTGGTGTGAAAACTAAAGAAGCACCACCCGATTTAAATCCCAAAATTTAGAGGGGGCACAAAATTTTTTTAATATATATTAAAATTTGAAAAAAAATAAATACAATTATCAGCTTAACAATAAACTAAACACAATATTTTTTATAAAACAAGCAAAGTATTCTTGGATCAGAAACATAAAAAATGTCTTGCAGGTTTTTCGGGTTTATCTTTGATACTTATCCAGGTTTGATAAATGGTTGTATCAAAGTATAGATTAAAAATCTAGATAAAAAACAATAAGTACTTTGTATCGCAACTTACATTTATCACTCTACATTTATCTTAAACCAAATTCATATCATTCTTGAATTGTGGTAGAGGGCTGCACCAAATCATCCCGGGGGCCACAAATGGCCCCCTGGCCGCAGTTTGTGCACCGTAGCTTTAGTCGATACAGCCAGAGAAAACTCCAGTCATGCCGACAACTTGTCTGTCTTCTCATTAAAACGACTTTGTACCTTAGGGATGGTATAATGGAAAAATTTAGTGGGTTAACCCCTTCACACATACAGTCATCAACTCGGGCACAAATAAAACTGCTGTACCTAACACCACTGTGAGAGTTCTACCAGGCATTATCCAAAGCTGACATCACTAGTTATGTAAAGACTTACGAAAGCTAGCCTCGTGGTAGTGTCCAGGTGAGGTGTTTAGACCTGCTACATGATGGATTACTGTAGTATGGCTTTTGTTTGACTATTTCCTCGTAATTTGGGCATTTGTAGCGAATGTTAATAGAAACCTTCATTTTTGTCGGCTTCTACCTGATCCAGGAGAAACGCTCTAGCTCCACAAAAGACTGGTGTTGGTGTGTGGGCTGTGCAGTGTACCTTGCACTGTTGCATTGGGACATAATCTCAGCTCTCTTTCTCTCTCTTCCCTCACACTCCTGGCTGCTCGGAACAGAAGGCGTTATCAAGCCAAAGTAGTTTTTGAGCTATGAAAAGGTGACCTCTTTTTTCTGGGTCATTACCAAAAAAGAATGGATTGATTCTAGTTATGAATATCCAAAATTCTTGACAGAGAGGGATGAGAATGGAGAGGCATATTTCTTGCCTTGGGGAGGTTAGGAGGGGTTGAGATGAAATGGAGCACGGGGGGGGGGATTTGTAAGGGTAGAGAGTTGGTAAGGGCATGGACGTGGTTGTGGCTGGTGCAGTGTTGGGAGGAAACTGGGAAGACAGAGGCGCGTAGTGTGTTGTCTGGTCAGAGGGGGACATGATGGTAGCGAGAGCGCGGCGGAGGGAGATCTTGTGACGGGGTCACGAGAAATAAATCAGACATTGAGCTGAGGAGTGATCTTGTTGCTCGTCTGCAGAAGCAGGACGCAGCCAATGCCACACTCTGTGTTTGACTTTTTATTTTTGTTTGTTTGCATTACAAGCTGCTTGTATTGCTCTGTGTACTAATCAGCGTCAGCGTGTAGCCTTTACTGCAGTGCATTGATTCTAGGAGGAGGAGGAGGGGTCACTAGCTGTACACAGATGGACTCGAAGGCCCAACTTCGTATTGGAGGGGATAAAAAGTATTTCTTCTTGTGTGAACATGGATACCACTATCTCTGCTAACATGCTGCTGACCTCGGAGCAGCCCCCACCACCTCCTCTTAGCTCCTCAGTGGAGCTCAGGCCCTTCCTCTCTGCGGTGCACCAAAAGATGGAAGACCACAGAGCGAGCCTGTGGGGCTCTCGGTTATATTTGCTGTCTGCGACGAAAGAGAGGAGAGAGTAGGGGCGGATGGGAGGGGTTTAAAAAAAGAATCAAAAAAAAAAAACGGGAACGAAAAAGCGAGGAAGACAGAGGAGGGGTTGCTATAGTAACCGAAATATGGCTGCTCTTCAAAAACCTTGAATGTAGGTGGTGGTGAGATGAGTGTGTGTGTGTTTTTTTTTTTTTCCCCAACCTTGTCTTCTCCTCTCATTTTGCAGATATTATGGATGTGCTGGAACCTTTCTGATCTCAGTAAGGACTGAAATGCTTAACTTTCTTAATTATCTTAATTTAGTTAGCTCACATTTTCCACTCCTGTCTTCTTCCTGGAAGTATTTTTTGATTTGGTCATTTACTAAACTGTAGGACTACTTCCTGACATCAGGCCAGGGACCTTTGACATATTTGTCATCATAACCAGTTTAATCAGCTGGGTATTCACCACAAGGAATTTCATGACAAATAAATCTGACTGGGGTGAACATCATGTAGAAATAAAGACGTTTCTGTTTGTTGCCACTTATGTGTAGTCATCTGTGCCTTTCACTGAGCATCTTTTTGAAGCTACTAGATACAATTTTCATGGTTTGATACCAAAATTTGAAGATATCACAGTATTTACAAATGAATAGCTTTTATTTAAAACAGTATAGCAGCAATTAATGTTGCTGCTATAATAGTATTGATTATTACAGCTCCTACTTTCTCTAATAGCTTCCCAACTGTTGTTTAAAAGGTTGTTACCATAATATGAGAGGGGGTGGTATCCCCACAGCATGATGCTGCCACTGCCCAATTTTGTTATTTTCTGCCCTGTGACTGTATGAGTTTTTCGCTGCGTGAAGCATTTACAGTTGAATCTTTCTTTCCTGAAAGCCAGGGGAATGACTGGAGAACTCTGGCACTGTTTCTGGCATCTCACTGAAAGGATTTTGAACTATAGATATGGTCTGGCAGACGATTTTAGTGGCTTTGAAACTGTAACTCATTAAAACATTGTAGGACCTTGTCACCTTTACAACAAAACGTCTGAGATCATAATAAATACTGCAACTGCATGACAACCACAGTGCAAGTATTTTAGTTTTTTTCCCGTGTAAGCTTCTGTGAGAAGCTGACGCTTGTATAGCTCAGACCAAAATCTTCATACCTCTGGAAGTGTTGGGTTTAAAGTAGTAATAAAGTA
The DNA here is from genome assembly GCA_036173005.1 of Crenichthys baileyi. Taxonomy (NCBI): domain Eukaryota; kingdom Metazoa; phylum Chordata; class Actinopteri; order Cyprinodontiformes; family Goodeidae; genus Crenichthys; species Crenichthys baileyi. The sequence goes on along the minus strand of JAHHUM010002771.1, from coordinate 37,131 downwards.
ATCACCTTTTGGAGTGGCGCAGCCAGAGGCCTGTCTTTGAATCTGATAGAGAATCTGTGGTGAGAGGTAAAGATTAGGGTGATTGCATAGAGGCCGTCCAACCTCAAACACTTGGACTTGGTCATAAAGAACCAAAATATCAATGGAAACATGCCAAAAGCTGGTCAGCATTTTTAAGAAGGACTGCACTGCTGTAATGCTGATAATTTGTTTTTCAATTGATTATTGAGGAGGGTGTAAATAATGTTCAACAAACATTTTTAATAAAATATTTAAAAAAACATTTTTTTTGGTCTTGTTTACGCCAGATGGGTTCATCAGTGAAGCTGTTCTTTCTGAAGCGTGAAGTTCGCTGCACTGGCTTTAAAAACAGAACTTCGCCAATCAAACACAAACGGCACCCCTTCGTTAGTTTTACCTGCACAAAAACAGATTAATCAACGTTCTTTTTAAGGGTATATGAATATGAGTTCACATGATGACTTCACGGGCCTTTACTGGTTCTCATGATCCCAAAGGGTTTGGAAAACCTAAACTTTCAAGTAATGTCAGTTGAAACTTTTACTAACTTACAGAAAATTGTAAAACAAAGAAAAATAACATTTGAAGGAATTTAGTGCGATTTAACTTGAAACAGAAAGGCTTGAACAGCATAAAGCATTGGTTTGGATTTAGATATCATTTGCACCAGAACAGTGATGGGTATGTGAAAGATTTTATAAACAGTCATATTCAGTAAATTAGCATATGCTCATTTTGTCAGATTAAAACAACCTTAAAGCAGGCATTAAACACACTTTTATGCCCATATCTCTGTATTGAAAGGTGTTTTTTATTGGTCTGATATAATATTTGAATCTTAAATGTTGTTAGCTGTAAGCGGAAAATCATAACAGAAATAAAGGCTTGAAAACCGTCTGTGTAATTAATCTCTGTTTTAGTGAATGCAGTTACTGAAATAAAATATTCTTTTTTTATTGCATGGGTCTGTATAATGTCGGTAGATTGCTCTAGAATCTAGATTATATTCTGTGCTTGAGGAAGAACAAGAAGAATAATGTCCTCCTGTGCAGGACATTTCAAACTTCATGAGAAACTTCAGTGCTGACCTACTAGGCAGAGGTGACAGAAGGAAAGTTGACGAAACTATGACTTTTCCACACAAACCATTGCCACTTTAAGTTTCTGACCAATAAAACAAGAAAAAGGTCCTGCAGCAGGAAAAAACATATTTGCTGAGTACCGATAGTTCTGTAGGGTCGTGTTGTGGGTTTGCATGAGCCCGAGGGGTTGTATCATCCAATGGATTGGCATGTCGGGTGTACAGATGTCAACCAGTGGTCCTAAAGTGTTCCAAATCAAACCAACCTTCCTTATTTTGTCCCTGGCTGAGTGGTGAATTGCTGGGGAATCCTGACTCAGGGTGTTGACAGAAGGACTACAAACATGATCTATATGTGCTAGCTGAAGTGAATCCAACTTTTTTGAAACGTTATTGTACTATATTTAAAAAAAAAAAGGTAGTCACTGCATTTAAACTCGCAGAAATGCTGTTTTTTATCTTCTTCATAGGCAGAAATGAGGTTGGAAGAAGGAACCAAAGAGGACAATTAGAACATTCTGTTTGACTGTAACTTTTTCACACCTAATAAAGCCATTTTTAATGGGATGCATTTTATCTTTGTTTTTATGCGTCACCCAGGTTGAAAACCTTTTGAAATGTGACAGACCAAACTGATGAAACCATTTAGACATTTAAGGAGGGTATTGGTAAATCTCTGGAAATCTCTTTACTTCTGCTGAACTCTACTATTCCATGACTGAGCATCTTTAATGGATCTCATCTTCTCTCATTTTTGAATACACACCTTTGTGCACTATATAGTTTTTTTTATTTAACAGTTCTTAACTTTGTACTTCTGTGAATGAAAGTGAATTGTTTAACATTATTTCGTTTGTGGTCTTGGCTTTTATTTCTGAGCGGTTTGTTCCTCCTGTGTAACTTTGCTTCTGTCTTTCTGTGTTCTGCGCCCTGTTCAGGTACGGGAGAAAGTGGTAAGAGCACCTTCATCAAACAGATGAGGATCATCCATGGAGCTGGCTACTCAGACGAAGACAAGAGGGGCTTCATTCGGCTTGTTTACCAAAACATCTTCACCTCCATGCAGTCTATGATCCGTGCCACTGAGAACCTCAAGATCCCTTACAAATATGAACAGAACAGGGTAGGTGCTGATGTGGAAAACCCTGATGTTCCCTGCAAATCCATTTACTTGAATTGGGTCTCTTTCAGTTTTGCATATTGAGGAAACGAGAATAGCCTTTTCCTTTTTTCTTTTTTTTTTGTAGTGCAATAAATTCCCAGAATAGTTTTTGTTTGCACTGGAAAAAAGAAATCAAAATCATTTCTCTTAACTTGTAGATTTTGGCTTTTTAGAAATGAGAATAAAAAATGTCATAGACCTGTTTTAAAGGAACTATGAATTCCTCTTGATTATTATCAAGAAAATGAAACAACGGACCATTTAGATGTTTTCTTTTATAATGTCATAACTAAGGAGATTATACGCAGTGCTGGTCAGAGATTGGGTAAACGTGTCGAACAGCATGATTTTTTTTTTAAATGCAGAGGAAGTATTTCTAATTAAACTAAAGTTAAAGACATTTTTTAAATTTCTCTTAAGTCTTCACATTATTTCACCTCTCATTTGAAACTCAACTAGCTTTTTTTTCCTCAATGTAAACCGTGTGGGTAGACCTGTGTTTTAGGTCTTACCTTGAACGTCTGGCGCTTCTAAAATCTGTCCGTCTAAAATATATTTGGAGGACATAGACCTTGTGGGTGGTTAGATTTTTCCTGCTTGGTCTAAGCAGACAGCAAGGAAAGCTTTATACAGAGTTTCCTACGCAGTTGTGAAAACGTGTGAAAGCGGATTTTGTCATTTTTCACGTCTGGATAAGTATGGATAATAAAAACTGGGCGCATGGGAAATGTGTCATTTCCAGACTTCATTTCTTATTTCAGTATTTAAGACAAATCGTTTCACTCCTTTTTTGGCCCCAGTCCTTGTACTGGGTTTGGTTTATACAGCAAACAAAGCAATTGGTCTACCTATGTTTTAGAATTTAGTGAAATGAAGGTGGTACTGATCATAAGCTGCGTTTTTAAAAGACAGGTAGAAGTCCAGCACAGATTTTCCAAGCATTGTGGATTTTAAATGATCGAGGTTTGTTCAGATACTAGGTGAATACTTGTTCTCAAGTATAAAAACTGATGGGAAAAATCAATAAATTAGTTTGGAAAAGTATAGGATTTTTTGTCTTAAGTGGAAATGAAATGGTCACATTTCTATCCCAAAACTTGGATTTCAAATGTATGGAAGTAATTATATCTGCTATGCTTGACTTGTTTTTATTTACTCTGTTGACTTAATGACATCTTTTACTCCTCGTCTCTTGCTCTCACGTGTGTCTTTCCAGGCCAACGCCATGCTTGTGAAGGAAGTGGATATTGAGAAGATCAATGGGTTTGATCAGCACTATGTCGTAGCTATTAAAACCCTGTGGGCCGATCCGGGAATCCAGGAGGCCTACGATCGTCGCCGAGAGTACCAGCTCTCCGATTCCACTAAATAGTATGTCTGCTCATCTTTCTGTGTGGATGTTCACGGAAGCGTAATGTTCAAAATGTTTACCTTTTGATAAACATCTATATTCTTTTGCAGCCTGTTTGCGCACCAGAGATGTTCTGATGATGAAGTTTTTGTCTCAGATACCAGTCTGTCATTTGAGAGTATGCGTTGGTCACATACTGCCTTTCTCTTACGGTTACAGCACACATTTTTATAAGTATTACATACTACATTAGTATTGTGATTGTGTCCAACCTAACTCACTCACCAGAGTTGTTCAGGATGCTTCAGTATCTGATTTTCCTGACAGCAACATTTTTTGCCAACAGGAGACAACCTGAAGTTTCTAAAGGTGTATTATGATTCAAGACCTTCAGCTCAAAGCGTCTTGCTCCAGCTTACAAGGCTATAGTGCAGAGCAGTTTGCTAAGGAGCTAGGCCATCGCTGTTTTTTGTTTTGATTTAACTTGTTCGTACTGTGGCTTGTAAAATATTTCAGTGCAGTTCTATTTACTCGTTTCTGGACAAAATGTGCAAGAAAGGTTGTTCCCTCACTGTTTAAACACGGCAGTTCTGCTTTGAATGTCATAAAATTGAACGGCAAGTGTTTCGGCTGCTTTCTGTGTGGCTCTCGCCTACACAAACAGCTGACACGCATTGGCTCATAATAGGTTGTGATTAGGAAGAAAAAAAATGGCCACAAAAATTACAGCAGCAAAACTCAGAGGGTGTGGCCAACATTTGGATGAATTTAGTCAGCTACCTAAAAATGCCTTGATCCAGACACTTGGGATGAAATCAGGACATCCCCAGTGTTTACAAAGGTTTTCCAGCACTTTGTGTGAAATTATATTACAGAGAACACCTCCTGTGGCTATTTTACTAATTTGTGAGATAAAGGCCCATATCTTTAAATGCATTATTATTTACGCAGATGACTCGCCTCTGAGTAATTTCCTGACATCATGGATGATGTTTGATTAAATGGAAATCGCCATATTTAGTAATCACCAAATTTTAAAGCAAATCTAATATTTTCATTGGTTTTGTGTTGTGGGGCAGAAACCTGTCTTGAGAGAAATAAGACGATCAAAGTAATGGTATGTTTAGATGTGATGTTTTACAGGTTGTATGTGCATGTGAGTTTTGTAATGCATAATAATGCATAAATAATGCATTCTGGGTGGGTCAGCGAGATTTAAGGCTTTTTAGTCAAACATTGTCTAAATCCACACATTGACTGAAATCCCTTACGAGAACTATTAACCAATTAGTCAATTCTACATTTAAAGGTTTACATTTTTTAAGCCTACTACTCACCATGTATTGCAGTAAAAACTCACACTGCAGGTGACCCCAGGGTACACAACTAGTGGGAATTGAGTCACTTTGTAGTGCCCCCTGGTTGTGGCCTTGCTGTATTGCAGCTGGTTCCAGCTTCAAGGCAGGTTCCCGTGTGTGTTTGCATTTTAAATGTTTTTTTCTCTCTCTCTTTATGTGAGAACGTATATGAGTCAGTCATCATATTTGTCTTCATTTCAGCATTATCCACATTGTTTATGTATATCTCCAGTTATCTTAGTGATGTAGACCGTGTGACAGCGGAGGGATATGTTCCCACCCAGCAGGATGTGCTGAGGGTCCGTGTTCCCACCACGGGTATAATAGAGTACCCCTTTGACCTGGAGAACGTCATCTTCAGGTACCCCAAAAGCACCAGGACTGCAGCATCACCATGGCTTGAAGACATAAACCACTGATGGGTATCAGAATAGAGACAAGGTGGCTAAAAGAGTGGAGATTTATTCTACTCTTGTAATTAAAAGCAAGAACATTATATATAAGTATGTAGAGATGCACCGATCAGACTTTTGTGGCCAAAATCATTTCTCCTGGTTTTTGCAAAGTTTTGACCTGCTGATTTTGATTTTAGCCAAATACAATTTCTGTGAACTGCTATATAAGGTGATTTAACTGGTGGGGAAAAACAGATGAAAATATTTCTCTGTCCTTCCTGGAATGAGAACATCATTAATTATTTATTTCATAAGCAGAAGTGACATCACTCTGTATTGGAAAGAAGTCACTCTAAAACCAACATTGTGCTACAACAGACAAACTGATTACAGTGGACATATTAAACTGTCTTTAGTATCTAGGATTTTTGGTTTGCACAGCTACCATTGCGAAAACTGCAAACTGTGTGTATATATTTTAATAAATTAGATGTTTATCTCAAATGGCTGCCAACATTTCCAAATTAAAAACAACTTTGCTGTACTCTGTTCGGCCTTCCTGTTTGATGAAATTCTCACCAGGTTTACCAGCTCCTCTGAAAGGAACGTAGCCCTTGGATGTCTTTAGAAATCACTGAATGTCGTCATCACCCAGATTGGATAATTGACAGTGCGCACGTGCAATGAACACTGTGGGAGATATGAATGTCATAATTGGGATCAAGGGAGTAATAAAACACCAGAAATATGTTAAAAACTACAAATTAACTTTTTTTCAATCAATTTATGTGTATTCTTAAATCTTTTTTTTCTTTTAAATCTTTTTACATTTCATAATGTCTTTTATCCAGGCTTGGGACTGGAAACAGTGACCCAAAATACACTCTAGTCGTTTTTAATTTTTTTATTAGGTTTTTTTGGGTCTGGTTTCATTTTTAACCCTTTAGTGGGAGCCTCGAATAACAAACCAGCAGCTTCACGCATTCTGGATATGGAGCTTGAACATCTCTGACTGCAGCTGGGAAGGACTGCCGAGTAAAGACTGGGCCAACTGTGATCACTTTTGAATAGAGTAGGGTCCTACAGCAGCACCCATTGCTCTTTAAGAGGAGTAAGAGCAATAACTGCCTTCACTCCAGTCTCCAGTGACACCAGAAAGACTGGCTTGATTTGTTGATAGTCATTTCTTATGTTTTATATAGAGATCTGTTCTACTTTTTCCCCTTCTGGCAGCTGTGATGCATCAAGGCCAAAGTCCTAAATAGGAAGGTTCTTTGTATTACTCTGCTGTGGTGTAGCAGCAGTATTACAGTCAGATGAGAACAAATGCAGGAAGACCGGATCAGAGGATCTCATAGCCAACTTTGAGTCTTCTTTGCTTGGTAAACGCATCTACACTGAAAAGTGTCAGTGGGACCTGATATGGCTTACTATATGGTCTGTTCACTAATCGGATAAAGATCAGATTTGAGTTTCCAACCTGCCAGGATCCCGTCAGGTTTAATCAAACATGAAATTACCGGATTGCGGTCACCAGTTTCCTCGGTGTATCTCTCCATGTGGCTTGTTTCTAATTTTTATTGTTTGAACTTTGCAACACAACTTCTAAATCTTTGAAATGACTCTAGAATATACATTTGAATAAGCCAAGTTGTCTTATGGATTTAAATAGAAGCTGATGCAGTTAATCTGATTTAAGACCAGTGGTTTGTGTTTAGAATCGTGTTGGCCTGAGGCCAGACCTACTGCACTGAAGCGTGTGGGGAGCAGCCACAAAATACCAGATTAAGACTGATTGGGCTGGATTATCAAGGACCTCTTTATGAAAATGTGTGAATTTAAGTGTAAAACAACCTAAATTGAGATCAAAATGACCCATTTCCTAGCAGTGTTAAAATAAACATATGAATCCTGCCATCCTTGATGTTGGACATGCCCAATCCTTCTTTATGTGGTCCAAATGTTGCTGCTCCTGCTGTTGAGGCCACTGCAGCGGTCACTAATCCCACCTCACTGTCTGAGCCATAACCCATCAGTGACTTGACTCCAGATATGTTTTCATTTTAAAACAAAGCTGCCGATGACGAGCTTTGAATGCATTATTGGTTTCTGGAAAGAGTGCTGGTGACGCAGTGGCACAGACTTAACTCCTTTGTTTCTGTGATGTGGTCTTTTTTTCTGTGATGCTCCTTTTACAGGACTCATCAGCGCTTTCCTGGAATTGTAGCGGTTTGCAATAATTGCTTGTCACGCTTTATGTAACTGTTTTCCTATCTGTGTCTTTTTCCCTCCCCCTTTGGTTTTTTTTTGTTTTTTTCTTCTCCCCACTTCCTGATTGGCCTTCTCGTAGTTATCTTTCGGATCTGGATCGTATTGCCGATCCCAACTATCTTCCCACTCAGCAGGATGTACTCAGAGTGCGCATCCCCACTACAGGAATCATAGAGTACCCCTTCGACTTGCAAAGCATCATTTTCAGGTAGAAAGAGGCCTGCCGTGCCTGCAAACCTCAGCGTTTCAATCATATAATCAAATTTTCTTTGTCCACGGGCCTTTAAAAACATCATTTATCCATCTACATTAACAAAAAAGCTTTGTCTATGTCCCATTACTGTTCCATGCTCATCTACATCCGTCCATGCATCATAACAATGAAGTCCTTGGTAATTCAGCCTCACCTGCTGCCACCAAGAAGAATCAGACATTACACACAGAACATAACAGCAAATGAACACCAAGTCCTACATTCTGGCAACCGGTCTTTCTAAATGGGTCGCCGCCTCCTTTTTTTTTTTTTTTCCCCTCCTCCTTTCCTCCCCGGCCGTCATGAGAAACGAGGTCGTCCTCTCCGCTGTGGAGGAATGTTATTTTGGGCAGCAGGTCCTGCAGGGCCTATATTGGCCCTGGGTCTCTCTGGAGCACAGTGGACTGGGCCACCACCAGAGGGCGCCAATGCACCTGTGCATCAAGAGATGCAAGGATTCACAAAGGGAAACATTTATATGTTAAGATGCAGGCCTTGTCTGCATTAACGGGGAATGTTTCCCGAACGATCTGACTGGATCAGTTGTTACAAATTAAGCCTTAATAAAACTGGGACCTGAAGTCCCCCATATCAATAGGCGACATTGTCGAGGAGAGACATTGGAAAACAAACAAAACTTCCAAGAACATATGTTTTGTGTGTGTGTGTCAGTGATCCGCTGCTCGCTTACTGCATGTTCCCAATATCAACGTTTTATACACACCTCTGGCTCCCACTCTTTCTCTCACCACACTATTAACTCTCCCTGTCCTCTGTCTGTCCTCCATCCTTCCTATGTCCCACTTTTCAGCTACTCTTTTGTGTCATTTTGCGTCTTTTATTCTCTCACTTTTCGTTTCCATGCATGTCCTGAAACTTGACAATTGTAGGGAAAGCTGATAATCATGTACTGTAAAGAAACTAATTCACCTTGATCTAATTTCACAAGAGCTCATGCATACTTGTACAGATTTCATAGAAGACATGAGATTTACTTCTTGTATGTGGATATAAAGAGATGTTGCCCATTTAGAGAACTCCAGTGAAGCCAAAATAAGACTAACAATTTAAGCCATTTTAACTAATTAAGAATACCAAAGAGAGTTAATATGCAGTGCTCTGCAAAAGTATTTGCCTCCTTACAGATTTATTTTTTGGCTTTTTCGTCACTGACATGTTTACAATCATCAAACAAATTTTACAATCAGAGATAACCTCCGAAAATACAAAAGATGATTTTAAAATGGTTTCATTTATTACAGGAAGAAGTGCTATCCATACTAAATCTTAATTTAATAGATTGAATACATTTTCTTCTTTAGACAGCAGATTCATTTTGTGTTGACCTGATTACTGGCAGGCATGAAAGTTCATGAAAGTTCAGAAAAACTCTGTAAGGGGGCAAATACTTTTTCTTGGAATTGTACTTAAAAGTTTTAGATCCTTTTTAGAGTCAGAGTCCCACACTAGCTGTGTTTAAAATACCACTCAAAACTTTTACCCTGCCGTTTATGAGAAAGGCTACTTCTGTGTAGTTACCTGAGTTTTATTGCAATTTCACCTCTGAACAACAGAGTAATTGTATTCAGTTATAATTTGAAACACAAGCACAGCAATCATTGGTGTTTTCATGGAACCAGCACTGAAAAGTTGTTCAAAAAGCAAAAGTTTATAATTATCACATGTTGACTATTTTTTTATTACAATATTTATCGTTTTTATGATGATAAACAGCACTGTAAATACACAACCCCAACAGGCCTTTAACACAGATTGGTAATTGGCATTTTTGCCATGTTTTCTCAGTAAAAAAAGCCATTTTTGCAGTAGACTTTCTATGTCTAGACAGAGTAGGGAGATCTGCACACATTTTAACACACACATCAGGGGAACGTTTGTTTACAAAGCAAATTTGACAAATTTGCTTAAGGTGTTGAATCCATCAGGTGCATTTGTACTTCGCTGTAAAGAAAATGAAAATCTGACATAGTGCCTACTGATCAGTCAATTAATCACAGATACTCCAGACCTAAACTCATTATGTGTAGAAGAACGCCTATCCACAGACTCAGTTTCTTTCCTTTAAACCTGTCCACCATGTGCAAGACCAAAGATCTGTTAAAGGACATCGAGGACAAGTTAATAGCTCTTCATAAGGCTGGAATGGGCTATTAGAGCAGTCGTCAACAAGCTCGATGAGAATGTGACAACTGTTGGTGTGATTTTTCAGGAGTGGTAGAAATATAAAACATGTCGGTTGCTCTTGGGCTGAGTTTTCATGCAAGATCTTCCTTTTAGTCAGACTGATCACAGGAGGCACTTGTTAAAGATCTAAAGGAGAATGGAGCCACACTTACCAAGAATACTCTTGTCAATATGTCATGCTGTGATCGATTGAAATGTCGCAGCCCCCTGGTACAGAAGTCACATGTTCAGCCATGTCAGATGTTTGCCAGTGAACATCTAAATAATTTAAAGAAAGCTGTGATCAGATGAGAGCAAAACCAGCCTCTTTAGCATTAGCTTGACTCTTCATATTTGGAGGAAAAGGAACAGTGAGTATGACCCCAAGAACGCTGTTCTTATACTTAAGTACGGAAGTGGAATTATTATGCTTTGGTTCTGTTTTTCTGTAAGCAGTAGAGGATTACTCCACTTCATTAGAGTCAATGGATGGAGTCCTGTATTAGGGACCTTCTTCCTTCAGCCGGACAACTAAGGTCTTCTAGTCGGACAAGGTCCAAAAGATACTGGCAAGAAGAGGGGCTAAAGAAGAACCCTTAAGATCATGAAGTAGCCTAGCTTAACTCCAAACTTCAACCCTTCAGAAAATCTGTGGAGGGAGCTGAACCTTTGAGATGACTGAGAAACCTAAAGGATTAAGAAAGGTTCTGTAAAGAGGAGACGTCCAAAACATCAGAGGTTGGTGCGAAACTGTAGATCAGCTACAAGACGGCTTAACGCTGCACTTATTGTAGCAATAAAAGGTTTTCTACCAAGCTCTAAGTCATGATTTACTGGGGAATGAAATTCTTATCACCTCTATTTTAAAATGTTTTCTGTTGTACAGAATTCATCTACAAGGTTAGAACTTGTTTCAAAAGACTCAGTTGATCTGTTATTTTTGTTATGTCAGGGTATGCGTATCTTGCATTGCACTGAATGCATTTTGATGGATTCAAAACCTTGGTCTGAACAACAAAAACGTTCAGCCTAAAATTGTTTCTTCTGATTTAACACCGAGCGCTCTCAGCCTGCAATCTTAAAAAATAACTAACTATTAAACTTGATTGGAGCCACCCAGGCTCAAATTCTAACAAATTTCTCTAACCTGTCCCCCCACCTCGTCATCTTACCGTCAGGATGGTGGATGTCGGGGGTCAGAGGTCAGAGCGGAGGAAGTGGATTCACTGCTTTGAGAATGTCACCTCCATTATGTTTCTTGTGGCTCTGAGTGAGTACGACCAGGTCTTGGTGGAGTCCGACAATGAGGTAAGTGAGGAAGAATAAACTGATTGCTTTGATTAGATTATCTAAACCTGAAAGGTAGATTAAACTGTGAAATGCTTTTAAGTGTTGTATTGATTGGTATTATGAAGTGGTTGTTTTTATTGCTTGTAAACATGTAAATTGATGGTTCTCAGCTTGGGTCTCTCTTTTTTGTGATTCCCTTTTCTTTCCATATCAGAACCGCATGGAGGAGAGTAAGGCTCTGTTCAGGACAATAATCACCTACCCTTGGTTTCAAAACTCTTCAGTCATCCTCTTCCTCAACAAGAAGGATCTTCTAGAGGAGAAGATTGCTTATTCACACTTAGTGGACTACTTTCCTGAATTTGATGGTAAGTTAATAGATCAGATTAAAGAGGCTATAAAAACTAACGACATATTTTATCTCCCCCCTTCACACAGGATTTAGACTGACGGCTGTGCAAATGTGGAAAACCACCTTCAGTGTGAAGACAGTCATGATGCTTCCACACTGATAGTCCTCACCAAATAAGTTTCTTTACCCAACATCTTTGGTATCCCCGAGATGATCTCCCTTACCATCTCCAAGCTGTAAATGTCAGTGGCACATCCCAACATATTCGCATTATTCCATCCTGTGCAATAATTTAATCTGGCACGTTAGTTTGTAAGGATACCTTAGCAGGTGGAGTCTAAAGAAAGAATTTGCACAACATCCTAAATCAGATTTTCTTTTCCCCCCACTGGTCACAGTGAGCAAATCATCGTGGGGCTCTAAAGCCCGTTAAGTTTTTATTTTTAGATGTGCCGCTGCTCGTGTGTTAAATAAGTCTTGGTGTAGTGTGGAGGTGTGTGCTATTCTCCACAGACTTGAGCCCTACTCTTGAGAGGAGCAGATAGTACAGAGGTTCCTCCGTGCAAGGGGACTAAGCATAGCAAAGTAGTTTTTTTTTTATTTTTTTAATGCAGCTGTTGGATTCAGAAGGCAGAGAAGCTTTAGGGCTCCTTGCACATCACAGCAACCGGGCCAAATGCATTTCAGTAAAGTAGCTAAGGTTGAAACCTTCACAAACGGCCATAATTGGCAAAGAACTGCCCTGTATTTAGCTCCATCAATCTTCCCATCACCTCTGACCAGCTTCTTTGGCTCTCATGGAGAAAAGCATCCCCATAGTATACCACCACCATGTTTCACAGTGAGGATAGTTCGTTCAAGATGGTTTGCAGTGTTCATTTCTTCCTTATAGGTCATAAAGTTCAACTTTGGTCTCATTTCACCAAAGCACCTTCTTCCACCTGTTTTGGGGTCCTCTACATGGCTTGTGGTAAACTGAAAATGGGCCATATTTGTGGAGTACATGACTAATAGTTGTTCTACTGGCTCTTCCACCCTGGCTTGTGAATCTCTGCAGCTCCTCCAGAGATACCATGGGCATCTTGGCTCCTTAACTGATTAATGCTCTCCCTGCCCGTTCTCTCTGATAAGGTGGATGGACATGTTTTAAATTAATAAAAATTTTAATAAATAAAGCCATGTATACATTGTTTTTCCACTTCACAGCTTTATGCTACTTCGTGTTGGTCAATCACGTCAATTTGATCAATATACTTTAAGGTTTGCGATTGTAATGTGACAAAATGTATGTTTATTGCTATGTTAATTTGTTTAATGTGTCCAACATTAAATGCGTTTAACATTAGCTTGTCTTAGGTGTCTGTGTTTTAGATCTTGCTGTTTGCAGGCTGAAAGATAAGATTGATTTTTAAACGATTGGTGTATTAATGAAAATAGCCTCCCCTGCCCGTAGGATATCTAGTATAAAAGAAAATTATTTATGTTTACTGTCTCTCCATTTTCAGGTCCCCAGAGAGATGCTCAGGCAGCACGGGAGTTCATCCTCAAAATGTTTGTGGACTTGAACCCAGACAGTGACAAGATCATCTACTCCCACTTCACCTGTGCCACGGACACTGAGAACATCCGCTTTGTGTTTGCGGCCGTCAAAGACACCATCCTGCAGCTCAACCTGAAAGAGTACAACCTGGTGTGAGAGGGGGACGGTGCTCGTGACGCACATTTCCCCCCCCACCCATTGCACAAACGCAACCCTCTTCGGGAAAGTGCCGTCAACTCCATACGCATCGCACAGCGCAGCACTCCGGCTCTCACACATTCATTCACTCACAAACAGAACTGTTGCTTTTTTTAAATTTTTTACTTTTCTTTCCAGTACGGTGTGTTACCAGGATTTCCCACCTTCATTTGTGCCCTTCCTTTCATTGAAGCTGCTCCCTCCTTCTCCTCCTTCTCTCGGCAGCTTGTTGCATCAGTCTTCGGTCCTTAAAAAGCTGCTCCGTGTCTCAGAGCAAGCATACAGACCTTTCAGATGGGCTAAGCGGCAACAGGAAGGGATTTTTGGTGGCATTTGTTTATCTGCGCGTATTTGGAGCAGTTTATATTGGCAATTAATTTTTGTCGAAAAACAAAATTTAATCATAGGGCCCCGCAGAGATGACCCTCTCTCCTTTCCTGCCAGTGTGGAAGGCACTGACTGACTTATCTGGTGACATCATTTAAGAAGCAGCGGTGCTGAACACAGAAGAGATGCTACAGAGTGATGCAGTCGGGATGTGAGGTCAAAGTTACAGCCTGGAGGATTCTGTGACCTTGCATCTATGAATGTACCCCAGGTGTGAGCGTCACAATCACAAAAAAAAAAAACCGAGAGCGATGTATATGAATTTATTGCATATAAAATTATGAATTCAATGCGTATTTATCCATTTTCAACAAGAAGCGAGGGGGGGCCAGGTGCAGTTAATAAAAATCTGTTGCCGAGGTTTTTTAACAGATTTTTACAGATTTAGAAAAATTTGTTGCAACACTAAAAAATGGCTGAATTAAGCAGGCATAAAAGCAGAACATTTATAAATCTTTTTTTTTTTGCAAAATTTAAAAGAAATGCAACTGTAAATTTGTTTGACATAAGTATCCTTTGAAGATATTCATAATTGTTTTTGTTTTTTTAAGTTAATCACACGCTTCCCTTCTTCACAACGTATTCTATACGAATTCACGATGCAGCACTCCCTACAACTGGTCACACTGACACCGATGATGCGAATCTGCTCCCTCAGTACAAAACACTATCTAGCAGCGGGGGTGGCGGTATTAAAGGACCCCGCATTGTGGAGTTCACCTGTGAGTGGCTAAATCGGCGCCATAAAGGCTGGAAACGCAACGTGTCCGATGGCATCACACTGCCTAACGTGACGCAGTCATCAGCAACGTCAGGATGTGCTTCTTATATTTTGTTATGTTGGGGTGTTTTTGAGTGATATATTAGGGGGGAAAAGGAGGATGATGGGCCTTTCACAGAAAATACTCTGGAGTCTGCAAATGTTTTGTGTATATTTGTAAATACATATACACAAAACTCTTCTGTACAAAACAAGTGCTCTGTGGTACACCATCTTTGGTTTTTGAAAAGAAAAAAAAGAGAAAAAAAATGACTTTCTTTAGCATACAGTTTTCTCCTATGAATTTATGGTAGTATTGATACTGTGATTATGAATTTTGTTCACTTAATAGGATTTCAAAGAGCTGCACGGTGTTGAGGAAACGAAGTGGGTGGTCGGAGAGAAAGACAGCCTCTGAATGCCACACTACTGCAACAGCTCTGTGTTCAGAGTCAAACTAACTAGGGCTGGTTCGACAAAAAATCTTGACGGTTAAGGTGAAAGGATGATTTTGACAGTAATTAAAGAGTTTTTTTATTTATATAATTTATGGACCAGGATGAAAGTGTTGATAATTTGACTGCTTGTGTTTCTGTCATGTTGAAGGGCTCCTTTTCTCATGGCAGAGCCTACTTGAGTCTGAACTGCTGTTAAAAAAAATTACAAAACAACAAAAAAATCGAATGTCTAGTATAGTAAGAACTTTATCTCTGCTTTCTATTTCTTAGACATTTCCAGATGTACTTGCCATTACATTTCAATCCATTATAAAGCAGTTTGTTTTCTTATATCTTAGGGAGCCCTCACATGTTCTGTTTTTCATTATTTTTTAAAGAATCGTTTTTTTCCTGTTGGGTTATAGATGCAGCGCTGTAATACATACCTTAAAACATGTACAGTACAAACATAGGTGGACTTTTTTATCAGTGATTGAAGACCTCTGAGGTCCATGCTTGCTATTTGTAACTTAACAAAAGATAAAACGTCTTTTTTTTTTTGTTTGCTTTAATTTCCAATTTTTGGAAGCTTGCTCTGAATAGTGCCAGTGAAGTGCAGATATATTAATTTTGTTTTGGTCTTGTAAATGACCTTTTCTACAAGTGATTTACCCTTCGTCTTCATTAAGGGCTATGTCACAGTGCATCCGACAGCGGGGAGTGGAGTTAAGGACCACAGTGAACCAAGTCATCCACTATTACTACTACTACTTGTTTAGAAAGAGATTATTTGCTGTCTATGCTATTAAGAAGTAAAGGCAGAGTGTTAACACAAATGTAAGGTGCGTGTATGTGTGTGAGTAGAGAGTTTTTACCAACACTTAAGATGCGTTCTTTAGGTATTTTTTCTGGTTTCTCACTACATTTTGTTTGCATCGGCTTTCCAGTGTTGCTTGTAATCCATCATGAAGTGTTGAGGCACTTATCAGTACGGACACTACTACCAGGACAAGTATTGCATGTGTTCCCCAAGTATTTGAGTTGTAGCTAGTAAGCCAAGAAATGTTAAGACCATACTAGTGTCTTTGCATATTTTAATCTGTGTACATTTCTGCTTTTATGGCAGTTGAAGGAGGTGGAATCATGATGGTTAGAATATGAACCTGTTTTTTGACTAAAATGTTGTAATGAGCACATCAGTTAGTATTTCTTCCATCCTTTCCATTAAGGTAATGGACAATATTGTCCCTCATGCAAAGCAGTGACCAATACCAGTTACAAGGACAGTTGAAGATTTTTGAGGTGAGGTTGTGTTAGTCTAAGCAAAACTCTTTGGATCTTCATTTAGTATAAATCCAGAGTAGTTTGCCCAAGGGGCTTAAGCTAATGGCTAGTCCAAGACCAAAGTGGACGTCTTAAAACTGCTCCAATCTCAAAAGCATCAAAATGTTTATGCAAAGGTTCTTTTATGAACCTTGATTTGGACTCATCTAAAGGTGAAAACAGTAAAACATCCAGCCCCCTTGTTATCTGCTGACATCCAGCTTACTGATGAGACAGCCACCATTGTTCCATAGAAAATGCACTTCATGTTCTTGAAGCTCCTGACACTTCTTCCACTTCCTCTGACTGCATTTTAACTGCTAAGGAATGCTACAAATGGCAACATCTTCCCACAGTAACAACTTCCACAGTGTGGAGTGTTATTTGCAGTGCAACCTGGTAATACTTAAGTATGGGGCTTTCATTGAAAAAATATGACTTTCTGAATGGCTGTTTACTAAATGATGTCCTGATTTAGTATAAATCCCGTCTAGTTAGGACCTGAGGGTAAAGCTTACGGCTAGAACTACAGGGGGCGAGACTAAAGGGTGTTCTATCATCGTAAAACGACTCCAGCAGCGTATGCAAACACTATTTTATGATCCTATACGCTGTTGACGCGTTAGCCTCACGCAGTTATTTACACGGGAAAGTGGAATACTGGAAATGGAGCTTTGGAGGCGGTGCACCTCTGCTGATCTTCCTGTGTGAAACGCACACTGAGGATACAACAAATAAAGTGTCTCCGGTTGGAGTATTCGTCTGGTATAAAAGTTTAAGTGAATGCCGTTTTGATTTCTAGCTGAAACTGACAGAGCAGCTAATTTCCAATGTAATTAGGTGAAAGTATGCAACAGTGCACCAGTATGCTATTTTTGCCATTTTCTCTGCTGAAAATGACACTAACCTCATGCTGAGGAGTGACTGCTGCTATGACTGATGTGTAAAGAGGATCAGATGCCAGTTAGCATAACCAAGTGTTTTATCAGTAGTGTTATTTCTACTTTTCGCCGAGTGCAGCTCACCTAAACGTATTTGCTAAGCAAGTTGACTCTACAACTCTGGCACGTGGTGAAGGGCCGGGTGACTGTTGGCGTGGGTTCGCTTGTGTTAGTATTCCTACTTTTTCTTTCGTTCTGTTGTGGACATGTATTATTTCAGCATAACCAAGCAGCAAAGAGGGATGCAGTTCAGTCTCCCCTCATTCATGACCATTTTTATTATCCTTTCACACTACATTACTTATTTATTGCCTTGAGTTAAGAGAGATGGCCCTTTCCAATGTTTCTGTAAGCTTGTTGTTAAAAAAATAGAAATAAGACTTATCTCTTACACATCTGTATAGAGTTCAGCCCAAAGCTCGTTCCTCTTTTTTATGTAATATAAAAATTTCCTGAACACTGTACATTTCTTTTTTTTTTCACTTCATTATTTTTTTTCTCACTCCAGTGAAAGCTAAATTTCAATCATGTAGTGGTTTGTATAAAATGTTTTTGTTTTTTCTATTTTATTTTATATCCGAACCAACGTGTAAATGATGTATTATTCTGAGTGTGCCAACCCCACTCTCCAGAGCCAGGCTCTCTCTAAGTGCCAATAATGTGGTCATTATCAAATGGACCACCATTTGAGATGGGGGTGGCCTCCCCTTTGTAAAACAAACTAGAGACTAAAGTAATAATTATGAACACACAAAGATTTTATTCTGTATTTAAGATTGATTTAAAAGATAATCTGTTCTTTTTTAAAGAAACTGTAATTATATCTGCATGTGCTGTTTGTTTTGTGTTGAAAGTGAGGGCTTGGATGTTTTCACTGAAGTAGAATCCTTTGTTGAACAGGGTTCAATCAGTTGGTTATAATTGATTTACAATAACTCTTGCCATATTTTCTTTTATTTGCTTCATGCATTTGTTTCAACCACTGTTGCCTGATCCTCATTCAAACATGAACATGACTTATGATCATTGTCGCCTTCTAAGAGAGAAACATAATGACAAGTTATCTGTTTTAAATTGAAATAAATTTGTTCCTATACTTGCTGATGGTGTGTCAGTGGGTTTTATGCTAACTGAAGCAAAGACACGAGGTTTTGGAGTTCATTATATTTGAAGTTCTTATTGTTATTCTTATATGTTTACTAAAAACATAAAAAAAATTACTAAACGGATCTCCAGCTGAGACAAAACATCTGAAGCCATCACAGAAAAACAGCTTGGACAAAATGAAATATCAGATTAATCTAAAAATGTTGGATCATTTCAGAGAATGAAGAAAAATCAGCTCTTACAGATCCAAAGACTTAAGAGATTTGTTGGTTGTCTGAAGTTATGCAGAGAAAACTCCACTCTGTGTGGTGGAACCCATACTCATTCTGACATGAGTAGTTGGTAGATGGTTACCCTCCTTTCATAACCCCATTGATTGTTGAAGAATGGCAAAACAATTTTATCTCAACAGGTCCAAAATTGCAATCATTATAGAATATTTTGGTGCAGGTTTTAGCACAAAAATTTATCTTTTTAATTTTATTTTTGTAAACAGAATAAAGGTTTAGGACCTAAGCTGTTCAGTGCAGAATAACCATTTGACCTTTATAAAACAGGGTACCCTGGGTGGTGCACTATATCACGCATATTTAAGGGCCATAGTCAACATTTCATATATATTTATACAACCCCAGTTCCAATAAGGTTGGGACGTTTAAAACATAAATAAAAACACAATACAATGATTTACAAATCTTTTTCAACCTATATTCAATTGAAAACACTACAAAGACAAGATATTGAATGTTCAAATGTAGAAACTTTATTGTTTTGTTTTTTTGCAAATATACACTCATGTTGAATTTGTTGCTTGCAAAACGTTCTAAAAAAGCTGGCAAAGGGGCAAAAAAGACTGGGAAAGTTGAGGAATGCTCAAGAAACACCAGTTTGGAACATTCCACAGGTGAACAGGTTAATTGGAAACAGGTGCGTGTCAAAATTGGGTATAAAAGGAGCATCCCTGAAAGGCTCAGTTGTTCAAGCAAGCAAGACTGGGTGAAGTTCACCACTTTGTGAGCAACTGCGTCAGCAAATAATCCAACACTTAAAGAGCAATGATCTCAAAATACAATTTCAAGGAATTTAGGGATTTCATCGTCTTCAGTCCACAGTATCATCAAAGGTTTCAGAGAATCTCTCTGCACATAAGCGACAAGGCTGAAAACCAACATTTAATGCAACACCCAGACATGATATCAGCTTCTCTGGGCCTGAGCTCATCTGAGATGGACTGACACAAAGTGAAAAAGTGTGCTGAGGTGTGACGAGTCCACATTTTAGATTGGTTTTGGAAATAATGGACATGGTGTCCTCCACACCAAAGACTAAAAAGACTATCCGGATTGTTATCAGTGCAAATTTCAAAAGCCAGCATCTGTGGTGGTACGGGGTGTATTGGTGTCCATATCAGTAGTAGCTTGCACATCTGTGAAGGCACCATAAATGCTAAAATGTACATACAGGTTTTGGAGCAATATATGCTGCCATCCAAGCAGCTTATTTTTAGCGAAGTTCCTGCGTTTTTCCATAACCGTGCCAAGCCACATTCTGCACGTGCGACAAAAGCGTGACTTCGTAAGAGCTTGAGTACTAGACTGGCCTATGTACAGGGGTTGGACAATGAAACTGAAACCCCTGTCATTTTAGTGTGGGAGGTTTCATGGCTAAATTGGACCAGCCTGGTAGCCAGTCTTCATTGATTGGCACATGCACCAGTAAGAGCAGAGTGTGAATGTTCATTAGAGGGTAAGAGCGCACAGTTTTTTTGCTCAAATATTGAAATGCACTAAGCAACATTATGGGTGACATTACCAGAGTTCAAAAGAGGCCAAATGTTGGTGCAACATTCTTGCCTGGCGCATATGTGACCAAGGACAGCAAGTCTTTGTGATGTATCAAGAGCTCACGGTATCCAAGGGTAATGTCCAAGCATACCACCAGAAAGGGACGGAAACCACATCCAACAGGATTACATTGGGGGACCTGGGCAAGAGGAAGCTTGTCTGAAAGGGATGTTTTCGGGTGACATAACCCGTGTTGTACCAAAAAAACATAAAACCACGGCCTGCCCAAATCACTGCAGAATTAATTGGTGCAACCTCAAACTGCTCTGTTTCCACCATAGAACTGTCCCCGTACGGAGCTCCACAGGTCAATTACACGGCAGGAGCTGCTATAATGCCCAAACCTTCTTGTCACTCAATGCAATTACCAACAAACTGTTCGGCTTTCAGAACAATGGGCAAGGAGCGCAATCATGAGGCTGTGGACAATGTGGAAACATGTATGTCATCTGATGAGTCACCTTTACTGTGTTTCTCTCCCCCCTTCCTCCCCCAAATCCGGGAGATTTACGGTGTGCGAGAAAGCCCCAAAGCAAGCGTACCACCGACGCGGACCTGTTGCATGCCCAGATGACGCATGGAGGTGGGGAATCAGTGATGGTTTGGGCTGCCAATAGCGTCATGGCAATTTCCTTTGCCCAATAACTTTGCTAGATGGGCGCCCCGGTCACTAGCCCAAGGACTACGAAGCCATTCTTCGGACCCATGTGCATCCATGTTTCAAACATTTGTATCTGAAGTGGTTGCCGTGTATCAGGATGACAATGCACGCAATTACACAACAGGCAGGACTGGTGAAAGATTTAAGTCTTGATGAACATGAAGTGTGAAAGTGAGACATCTCCCATAGGCCTGCACATGTCACGCAGAGAGATTCTAGAATATTATTGGAGCCACTTTGGTGTTATTTTGTATGGAGCGAGTCAGGAAACATTGTTTTTCGTCCCACCAGTATCACGTAGTGCCCTTGCTACTATCCTGCAAGAATGAATGGCTTAAAATCCCTCTGACCACTGGTGCATCGACTGTATATGTTCATTCCCAAAGACGAATTGGACAGCTGTCGTATTGGCCGCAAAAGGAGGCCCTACACCCAGACTAATAAATTATTGTGTCCTAAAACAGGTGTTTCAGTTTCATTGTCCAACCCTTATATAGCATGTAAGTGGGTATGTTTATAATGTTGTGTGATGTGTATGTGTGTGTGGTTATTATATATTATAATATATATAAGCCCGCTAACACTTTTATTTGGTACACCTTGCTAGTACCAGGATTGGACGAAACGGGCTCCTATTTGCCTTTGAGAACTGTTTTTAAAAAATTTAATCCTTCGTGGCATAGTTCAACAAGTCTCTACTGGACAACATTCTCAGAGTTTGGTCGTCATATGAAATGATAGCATCACACGCGAAGCGGCAGATTTTGTCGGTGCACTCCATGACTGCAAATTCCAAAACCACCACCAGCCTGAACCGTTGATACAAGGCAGGATGGATCCATGCTTTCATGTTGTTGATGCCAAATTTTGGCCCTACCATCCGAATGTCCCAGCAGAAATTGAGACTCATCAGACCAGGCAACGTTTTTCCAATCTTTTATTGTCCAATTCTGGTGAGCCTGTAAAAATTGTAACCTCAGTTTCCTGTTCTTAGCCAACAGAAGTGGCACCCGGTGTGGTCTTCTGCTGCTGTAGCCCATCCGCCTCAAGGTTTGACGTGTTTTGCGTTCACAGATGCTGTTCTGCCTGCCTTGGTTGTAACAAGTGGTTGTTTGAGTTACTGTTGCCTTTCTATCAGCTCGAACCAGTCTGGCCATTCTCCTCTGACCTCTGGCATCAACAAGGCATTTGCGCCCACAGAACTGCCGCTCGCTGGATATTTTCTCTTAGAGATGAGTATGTGACAATCCCAGTAGATCAGCAGTTTCTGAAATACTCAGACCAGCCCGTCTGGCACCAACAACAACCATGCCACGTTCAAAGTCACTTTAATCACCTTTCTTCCCCCATTCTGATGCTCGGTTTGAACTGCAGCAGATTGTCTCTCTCTCTCTCTCTCTCTCTCTCTCTCTCTCTTCTCTCTCTCTCTCTCTCTCTCTCTATATATATATATATATATATACACACTGCTCAAAAAAATAAAGGGAACACTCAAATAACACATCCTAGATCTGAATGAATTAAATGTTCTCATTGAATACTTTGTTCTGTACAAAGTTCAATGTGCTGACAACAAAATCACACAAAAATCATCAATGGAAATCAAATTTATGAACCAATGGAGGCCTGGATTTGGAGTCACACACAAAATTAAAGTGGAAAAACACACTACAGGCTGATCCAACTTTGATGTAATGTCCCTAAAACAAGTCAAAATGAGGCTCAGTATTGTGTGTGGCCTCCACGTGCCTGTATGAACTCCCTACAATGCCTGGGCATGCTCCTGGATGAACGGCGGATGGTCTCCTGAGGGATCTCCTCCCAGACCTGGACTAAAGCATCCGCCAACTCCTGGACAGTCTGTGGTGCAACGTGACGTTGGTGGATGGAGCGAGACATGATGTCCCTGATGTGCTCAATCGGATTCAGGTCTGGGGAACGGGCGGGCCAGTCCATAGCTTCAATGTCTTCATCTTGAAGGAACTGCTGACACACTCCAGCCACATGAGGTCTAGCATTGTCCTGCATTAGGAGGAACCCAGGGCCAACCGCACCAGCATATGGTCTCACAAGGGGTCTGAGGATCCTAAGTCAGGCTACCTCTGGCGAGCACATAGAGGGCCGTGCGGCCCTCCAAAGAAATGCCACCCCACACCATTACTGACCCACTGCCAAACCGGTCATGCTGAAGGATGTTGCAGGCAGCAGATTGCTCTCCACTGTGTCTCCAGACTCTGTCACATGTGCTCAGTGTGAACCTGCTTTCATCTGTGAAGAGCACAGGGCGCCAGTGGCGAATTTCCCAATCCTGGTGTTCTCTGGCAAATGCCAAGCGTCCTGCACGGTGTTGGGCTGTGAGCACAACCCCCATTTGTGGACGTCGGGCCCTCATACCATGGATTCGGTTTCTAACCGTTTGTGCAGACACATGCACATTTGTGGCCTGCTGGAGGTCATTTTGCAGGGCTCTGGCAGTGCTCCTCCTGTTCCTCCTTGCACAAAGGTGGAGGTAGCGGTCCTGCTGCTGGGTTGTTGCCCTCCTACGGCCTCCTCCACGTCTCCTGGTGTACTGGCCTGTCTCCTGGTAGCACCTCCAGGCTCTGGACACTACGCTGACAGACACAGCAAACCTTCTTGCCACAGCTCGCATTGATGTGCCATCCTGGATGAGCTGCACTACCTGAGCCACTTGTGTGGGTTGTAGAGTCCGTCTCATGCTACCACGAGTGTGAAAGCACCACCAACTTTCAAAAGTGACCAAAACATCAGCCAGAAAGCATAGGTACTGAGAAGTGGTCTGTGGTCCCCACCTGCAGAACCACTCCTTTATTGAGTGTGTCTTGTTAATCGCCAAAGATTTCCCCCTGTTGTCTTTTCCATTTGCACAACAGCATGTGAAATTGATTATCAGTGTTGCTTCCTAAGTGGACAGTTTGATTTCACAGAAGTTTGATTTACTTGGAGTTATATTGTGTTGTTTAAGTGTTCCCTTTATTTTGAGAAGTGTATATATATATATATATATATATATATATAATTTTAATTTCCCTTTTAATTTTTTAAATAATGCAATATTGAACATCCGTTTAATTTTTTTATTTAATTTTTTTTTTGTTTCCTATTTTCAGCATGCTTTCGCTACCATCCACAAGGGGGTCCTTTAGTACCTCCTGCTCAACTTGCCACAGTCTTGAAAATTTAGATTATTTTCTCTGATCTCTTTCCACCCCTCTAGGTGGTGAACCATTGTCACCCAAATTAAAGAGCCTCTGTCAACATTTAATATTTGACAGCAAGTAATTAGATTTAGTTGCAATCTCTTTAATAATAAAACCTTTACAAACCATGTTGGTGTTGAAGTTTAATACTTTTAATACTTTATTATGTTTTTACCATATATACAGCAACCGCATACTGACATTTTGAACTTTTAGGAGACTGGTTGAACCTGGATAATAGACATGGCCCCGTCTTTCAGTGTGCGGCCGTGGTCAGTGCAGCTTCTCCTGCATTTAATACAGTGTGTGGTCACACGGGGCGCCCGCTCCACCGCTGCTCGGTTTGTGTTCCGGGTGATTCTGTTCCTCCCTTCAAAGCAGTCGGACGGGGGGTGGGGGGTTAGTGTGTCAACATCCAGGGTTTTCCCCGGGGAGGCGTAGCAGTAATACCTGATGTTGCCTTGAAATAGTCGTTTCTTTTCGTCAGACGGCGTTAGCGTTCCCGAGTTCAAAAGAGCAGAAGACGCTCCTCTTCTCCCGCCGCTTTGACGTTAGCTGATGTTATTTTAAAGGATGACTGAGTACAATGTGCCAACTGCCTCTCCAGTAATTTAATAATATCTGGGACGTGCTAGCTTAGCCAGCCGGCCTTGTAGTTTCGGTGAGACCAGGGAAACGCTGCGAAACACTCCGCTGACATGATGTTTCCTCAATCCAGGCACACGGTGAGTAAGTTAGCCCGGTTAAACTTGTTACCGGTGGAAACGAAGCAAAGTCGAGCTAACGTTAGCTAGCAGCCGACAACTGATAACATGAGCGCTGCAGGTAGCTGTCAGCTGGTTGCCACAAATCCAGACCTCTGCCCGTCTCCTTAACGCGTCTGGACTGATTAGTTGAACCTGGTTTAAAATATAAAACACTGTAGATTATAGCTAAAACGTGTATTCGGCTTTTTATTTTCAGTTATAAACTGTTTTCCTTTAGCTAGCCTCTCTAAAAACAGCTAACATAGATGATAGAGGTGTATGTCCTGATCAGTTCAGTGTATAAAAATGACCTTTAGCATGGTGGTGGACTTTAATATAGCACAAGTACACAAGAAAAGGTTAAACTAGATGTATTATTGTATTTTTGTAACATTTAAGTACAGATGCTTTATTCTATTTATTCTGTAAGACTATACTAAATATTTTTAGCATTAGGATTGCTAGCGAGACAAATCTTCAGTGTCCTTTTTATTTGAGCTAAATACATATTTTCTGCTGCTGCTTTGACTCAGCTGTGAAAACAAAATAAAATATTTATGGATGGCAAAAAACCCACCAGCTGCAGCTCTACTACCAAACTAAACGTTTAACACTGACTGGTCTGTAGTTAATATCCCACACATGCAAAATTGCAAGGAAGGTAAGAGGTGTATAATGTCACAACTATGTTTATTATAATCAGGGATATTTAAAGCAAGTTTTGCATATGTTTGGCTAGTTTCATGATTGTTCCCTTAAATTATCAGTAGATATTAGAACTCTGACATAGTGAATTTGCCAATAAACTGGAATACATGCTCACACCTTTTTAAAAAAGGTAGCCAGGTTGCAGCCAGCTGCTCCACAGGCGAGCCACTTATAGCTTGCCAGATGTCCGTGTTTTTCACTATCAAAAATATTTTCCAACGGATTTCCTTGTAAAGAGAGGGAACATGTAGTGGTGTTCTCACAGCCAGCTGAAGGGAAAAACTCCAGTACATTGCTTGTCTTTATAACACTGTTCCTCCTCACTTTGAAAAAGTATAGATTTGAAGTATTTTCCTGCTCTGGATAAATACGGAATAAGGAAACGGAATGTGGACAAAATATTTGATTTTGTTCCCTATCCATTGTCTAAAAGTTATATTCTACTCACATGATTCCTCTGGAAAGTTCAGACTAAAACGTATGAAATTGTGCCGTGACCTTTGTAAAGGAACCCATTTATAAGGACTTTAACTGAAGAAATGGCATCAGGGAAGACGTTACAAGTTCTAATACTAATTTTTGAAAAGCTTTGTTTACCTTGATACCCCAACACTATTCATTTATTTATTTTTTGATCGCCAAATCGTTGAGTAATACCACTACTTGGGTCATTAGACCACCTCTACCTGGTCACCCTTTTGTCTTCAGAGCAACAGAACATTTATTTTTAATCCAGTGAGCTCTGCAATAATTGCCATATCAACCCCAACAACGATAACAACTGTTTCCTGACATTATTTTAAGAACTAAATAGTCCCAATATTTTCCGGTTTGATTGATGTTGGCGCAACCTTTCTTCCATGTTGGATGGAGAGTGTCTATCATCATCATGTACATGTGCACAATAAAAATCATAGGGAAAACAATGTTGACCTCTGTGTAACCTCAATGTTTCCATCCTTCCATTTGAATCCTATAATCGGGATGGAAACCTCTTGCCCTTGTGCCACTTGTTTGAAGACTAATGAGGTTTAGGGAACCAGATAATCACTGGATTACAGCTTTGTGGTAAATGTTGTCAGTTTAAAACCAGTCTTCTAATGCAGCTTCTAAATACTTCGCACAGCATTGCTACGCAATGCTCGACCTTTCGTCGATGCTCTCTGCGCCCCTCAGAGGGCGTCTTTCTGAGCAGACAGATGTTTCATGTCGATGGGACGTGTGGTGTGTTTTAGCTGTAAACTATGAATCTAACGGACAATCCAAAATGGAGCTGGAGTTCAGGCTGAACCTCATTTTACCTCAGTTAGTCTCAGAGGTCATGTTGCTGTTTCTAAACAAACTCACTTTGATTAACACACACACACACACACGACCAGGCCAGACACGTGTGTGTGTGTGTGTGTGTGTGTACACAAAACCTGCTGATCAGCAAGTGACTTGTTTATCTCTTTCACGCTGGCTTCGCTTGTCAAATTGGAAATCAAAAGGCTGTGAATCGGAGCAGCATTTTCAGAAATGAGGGTCCTGGTCTCTGAAGCAGTTACAGAATACGTTTCTGAATTTGATGCATATTCCGTTTCCCCCAAGGCGTCATCCCAGTCCGGCCAACCTCTGAAGTTCACCACCTCTGACTCATGTGACAGAATCAAGGATGAGTTCCAGTTCCTTCAAGCACAGTATCACAGGTACACACACACACACACACACACACAGGGTAATTCTGTCATTTTTAGCTCAGTCATTTGGTGTTACCTTATCAGGCCTTAATAAATTACGTCTTTAATTTTTTTTCCACAAATCTGTACTTATTCACCAGCAGGATGTGTACTCCAATTAAATTATGCTTATCGTATTTTACAAAATCTTACTGATATGAACAGTTGAGCCCACAATTATTAATATCCCTGGCAGATTTAGGTTTAAAGTTTTTAATTTTCCCAACATGTTTCCTCTGACTGGAAGTTTTAACTTTTTCAAGAGAATCTGTGGAGTGGGCCAAAGGTGAGGGTAATGGTAAGGAGGGCTTCCATCCTCAGAGACCACATGGCCTTTTTTGGATAAAATATAAATAAAAACACCCAAATTACATATATATTTATATTTTTTCCAAAATGAACACCCCTTTTAAGTAGTTTAATAGCATTTCCTATTTTCTACCAGAAACAAACTGCAAGGAAAATATTTTGAAATGTAAATCTGCTCATTACTATCTGTCACTGCATGACAATTTCTAATGTTGCATTTATTCAGTGAGTTAAAAACAATATATGTCATAGTGTAAACAGGAAGGTTTACCTAGACCCACAATTTTTATCTTTGACAAATTGGAGATCCCCAAAAAGGTTCAGTGTGACCATGAGAAGATGCAGAGTAAAAACAGATTTACAGGGCTGTGTGTTTATTGTCTTCACTGTTTATAATTCATATAATGTGCCCTTCCAGTTTGAAGTTGGAGTGTGATAAACTGGCCTCTGAGAAGTCGGAGATGCAGCGCCACTACATCATGGTGAGTGTGTCTGATTTCCAGAGACAAAATCAAGTGTTTTAATCCTCTCAGTATATCCGTTCAACACGTGTGGTTTAATTCCTGCCTGTGTCTCACTGTTTGTGTTACAGTATTATGAAATGTCCTATGGGCTCAACATTGAAATGCACAAACAGGTAATTCAGAGTCTCTTATCAGAAATCGTCCTAGCAGTACAGTTCAGGCTCGGAGGTTCATCTGTTTTTTTTTTTTGCAGGCTGAAATAGTGAAGAGACTGAATGGGATCTGTGCTCAGGTGCTGCCTTACCTGTCCCAGGAGGTAAGGAGGCCTTCACGTGGGTTTTAGACTTTGTCCTTCTTGTTTCCAGAGACGGTCACAGTATTTAAAAGTGTTCAATCAACCGATCAAGTATTCATACCACTGGACCTTTTTCGCATTTTGTCACATTAAGAGGAGCTATTTTTTTTCTTCGCAGGATAGTTACAGCTCCGTCAGATTAACTAAAGAGCCTCTGTGAGCAGGAACTGGGTTTAGGTTTGGACTAGGGTGACCCTTCCGATTTTGCTGGAGTAATCAGACGCTCAGACGCCACGTCTGTTTTGATAGAGTGGCGCAAGCAGAGCAAACCAATGACTGGAGTCAGACTTCCAACTGAATTAAACAGACAGATGCACCTCCTGCAGACTGCAGGGGGAGAAACTGACTTCACGTTTGTTAATAATTCATTTTTCTTTGTCGATCTTATAGTTGAGGTCGGCGATTCCTTTTTGAGGCTCTGAGTCTCAGGTTTTTTTTTGCAGGATTTCTTCCAGGATTGCCTTACATTAATCTCGATCCATCTTCCCATCTGCTCTGACTAGCTTCCCTGTCTTTGCTAATGAATGGGATGGTGTTAGTTGTCCTACACACATATAGGCCAGGACTTTTAATTTGGGTCTCATTTCACTAAAGTAGATTGTTCCACATTTGACCAGTGTCTCTCTCCCTGCTGAATGAAACATCCCCACGCCACCATGCTGCTACCACCTTATCGTAATTTGGCGACAACTGAAAAGAAATTGAATGGGAATGAATATCTTTGCAAGGCGTTCTTGTAGTTTCAGGTAAAATATTTGCCTGTTTCTTTTTCTGTAATCAACAGAAGGACATGAATGGCAGGGAAATCAGACACTTTCTCTTGTAGTCAACATTTAAGCCTTTGTAAAGCACCTGCATGCACTCATATGATAATGAATCTCACCGTTTCAGCACCAACAGCAAGTCATGGGTGCGATAGAGAGAGCCAAGCAGGTCACGCCTCCTGAGATGAACTCCATCATACGGGTGAGCAAACCTAATGACTTTTAATGCTCCGTTTAACCCGTTGCCCTGTAGATGTTGCTGGGAGGCATTCAGGCTTAGTGTGGCAGAAAGAGACGACCTGTTGTCATTCAATCCGCATCGACGAATGATCTCAGCATTTCGCTGGACCTTCTCTTACAAACATTTAGCCCTTTGTTTTCTGCTTCTGTGGCTTGAAGGTAAAACATTATTTTAGGGAATTTAAGTTTGATTATTGTCACTAGTATTAGTGCTTCCTTTGTGACATATAAAGAAGTCTTTACTCAGAGCAGGTATATATGATACAAATCTAAAAAGTAAGAGTACATCAAATTTCTGTGCGCTAAATATGTCGACACATAGGGAGCTAACTACACTGCCCTCAATAAATTAGATGAATATAGGGTGAAGATGTGTAAAATGCCTTAAATGCATTAAACTTTAATTGCAGAAGCGTAATTTACACTAAAAGCAGCTGCATCATTTCTGCAGGGTGGAGCATACAGAGATGGCATATTTTTATTTCAAATATTCTGGTGTTCAGGTTGCCATACTCTCTAATAAGGTTTCCAGTGTCTTTGGAAGAGAAACAGGCCCACAGCATTACGCATCTTCCACCATACGAAGCAGTGGGTATGAGGTGCTTTCCAGTATTTCTCAACCTTCTTACAGCAAACCCACCTGGAGTGTTTGTTCATCAGAGGTTCAGTCTTAGTCTGTTCTGACCGAAACACACAGCTCCAGCAGAGTTGAGGAAACTCCACACGTTTCCATTTGTGATGTTAGGACAGAAATGACTTTCTCCTCCATCACTTCCATATGACTAGTTATGGAGACCTGGGGACCTCTAGATGCTTTGGAGATTTTTTCCTCCCTCTTTCTTAACATCCTGCTCACTGTACATGGTGGCAAGATAAACTGTTATTGGCAGACGTGTTTAAAAGCAGTGCATGATGAAGTTTAATTTTGTGGAACTGGATTTTTGGAGTTTCAGATGGTGTTTTTTTCCTCCACTGAATAAATGTTCTGAAATTAAAGGTTGAGTTCGATAAGATTAAGCAACTGCAACAAGGGCTAGATTTGTTTGAGGGTTCTTAAAACATCTTTAGCAGAGGTTAATAATAAGGGTGCTGTATTTTTTTCCTTTTTTCCAAGTCCTGAATGATGATTGAAACACAAAATGATGACTTCTACAGCCAGTTTCATGAAATCTGGACTCAGCAAACCTGTTCTTTCTGTATGTTTGCAGCAACAGCTGCAGGTGCAGCACCTGTCCCAGCTCCAGGGCCTGACCCTGCCTGTGGCCCCGCTGCCCCTGGGTCTCACCCCGCCCTCCCTGCCTGCCGTCTCCTCCAGCTCAGGCCTGCTCTCCCTCTCCTCCATCCTGGCCAACTACTCTCACAGCCAGCCGCAGGTGGTGAAGGAGGACAAGGCCAGAGACGCGGCAGAGAGGGCGTCCAGAGGAGAGGATGGAGACAAGTCAGATTAGTGAAGGCACGCAGAGGTCGTTGGGCTGAGGGTAGGGGGAGGTGGTATGTGGGGGTTGGGTGTAAGTGTTTAAAAACGGAAAAGGAAAAACAGACTGTAAATGGGGGTTGATGCAAGTTTGTCTCCTGAGTGTTGTAGAGGAGAAACCGCAGAGATGATGAGCAACGAGGACAGAGCTGAAATGTTTGGATGTACAAAGGATCCTGAAATGCTTAAACTGAGAGTTAACGTCTGTATCATTTAGTGGTAATTGACTCAGTTCAGACCTCAGACTTTTCAATAGTTTATTTGTGTGTAATCAGTTATTATTAGGCCTAACAATTATAAATGTTGTTCCTTTTGGAGAGAGGACTGAGTGACAAACAGACCCTTCCAACTGTTTCTTCCCATGTCCCCAGTAGTCTCGGAGCGACAGTAAGCAGATTGAAGAACATCTTTTGTTTCCCCTCCATGTAGGCAACACAATAGCTACCATCAGTTTAGTTCACATAAAAACTCCCACCTGTTTGGTTAGATACTTTAAAAGACAAGTATTGGATCCTAAATTCAGCTGGTGCCACGTCAGTCGTTACATTGGATGGGCGGTAAGCAAAAATATTTAGTTTTGATATCTTCTGAGCTGGGTCCTTTTGAGACACAAGTTTAACATGATCTTATGTTTAGGACCAGATTGAAGTGTTTTGTCGTCATCAGGTTTCCAGTTTAAGCCAGAATATTCCATCCAATTTCTTGACAACTGGAAAAATACAACAGTTCCCTCAGAGTTCAGATAATTTACTGGGATGCAGCTCCCAGTCGTTACGAGAACTTAAGCTTTCTTTCAGTTGATCAATTTAACTTAATCCCCCCAATGTACAGCAGGTTCTTGTAATCCAGGAAAGGCTCCTTATCCAACTAAACTTTAACCTACATCAAATTGATTGTTTGGAGAAGAAGACTGTAAGTTGTAGGTGAAGGAAAGGTGACAGGTTTGTTTCTTTTGAATCTTTTTTTTTTCTCTCCCACTGTTGAGAGCAGACATGAAGCATTAGCTTGTTGATAATAAAAGACACCAGAATACTCGCATTTTCACTCGTTTGGGCTCAGAATCCTTCTTTAAAAGGCTTTCAGTGAGTTGTATGCATGTTGCATCAATTCTTGTTCTGTGTTGAGTTTCTGTGTGCAGGAGGACTGTGCTGACAGCACTCTCTGCTGGCATGTTACAGTTCCATACATTGGCGTAGAATAGTGTTTGATCCCGTTAAGATTTCTCCTGTTTTCGCTTTTTTTTTTGTCGCACATAAATGTCATCAAACAAGTTTAATATTAGAGAAAGATAAGCCAAGTAAAGATAATATAAAAGAAAGCAGCTTTCTTTTAGAGATTTCATTTATTAAGGGAAAAGGCTATCAAACCAACCTGCTCCTATGTGTAAGAACATGCTGGTTGGCAACATGTGCCATCAAGGGTTGTGAAAACTGACACTGTTGGGGAGGAACTCTGCTGAACTGTTTTATTTGAAGCCCAGACTTTGACTAGGCTTCATTTTTTTTTGATAAGTCTTCATTTTTGTTTTATGGCAGCAGAGATCATCAGACTACCACCGTCATCTTTATTTTGACTCTGGGTAGGATATTTTTTCAAACGTTAGCTTTATGTCAGGTATTGCAGGACCCACACTTGCCAGAAGTTTCGTTTCGTCAGTCCACAGAATATTTTCCCTTTATGTCTTGAGGATCATCAGGATGTTTTTGGCCTGGAACCTTTTTTTCCTGGTCTCTTTCTTGTTGAATCGTGAACACAAATCTTAACCGAAGCAAGTGAGGCGTGCAGAGCTTTAGAAGCTCTGTTGATGCACTCTTGGAGTAATTTTGATAAGCCAACTACTCCTGCTGTTCCAGGTTTTCTCCATTTGTGGATAGCGGTTTTCATTGTGGTTTACCAGAGTCCTAAAGTCTTAGAAATGGTTTTGTAACCCTTTCCTGACTGATAGATGTCAGTGACGTCTCTTGGTGTGTTGGTTTCTGAGCCTACTTCATGTTGTCAGACAGGATTTCTTGATTTTGTGGCTAATGAGATGCAACTAATTCATTTAATACATGATTTACCAACAGGGTCAAATATATTCTCATTGTGCCGGACTGGTTTAAGTTTTTTTTGTTTTTTTTCACCCTTTTTAGTAAATTAAATTCTAATTTGAAAACCCTTTCTATTTATTAGCAGTATCTTTTCAAAGAAAATTAGTGTTGAGTTTGACAAAAAATGAAAAAGAAATCTGCAGAGCCATGAAGGTAACCAGTTCATGGTTGGCCTTTCATTTCTGAGGCAGCAGAGGGCAGCGTTGCTCTTTGAGGAGGACGTGAGCAAGACAAGCATTTAAAATGCATCAAAGTTGTGTATTTTTTTCCCCCCCGATCAGCATTTCCTGCTTGTTTTCACCCCCTTTACGCAAATTACACCCGGGATCAGCATAAAAAATTACCCTGCTTATCTTAATTTGAAGCACTTAAGATTTGAATCAGTACTGTTTTGCTTTTCTTCTCTGTTGGAGAAAGTTAAAACATTTCCATCTCTTCTTGAGATTTGACTTCAACATGTCTACGAGCTCGCTCTCCTAACACCTCGTTAAAACTCAAGACATGTGAATAGTTTGTGCGTTGGTTTTGCTGTGAAGGGCCAATTTGTATACATACGAATATATCAATATACATATTTTTTAAAGCATTTTTGTATGTTTCAAAGCTGCTTTTTAATGTGTGTGTATATCATAAGAGACCTTGGTGTCGTGTGTGTGCGCGCATTACATGCCTAGAGGCACAATGTTGTATAACATGTTTTTTTTTTTTGGTTTAATTTTCTTCTCGTCTTGTAACCTTAATTCTAGTTTTCTAAATGTTTCTTTCTTTTCCGTGCAAAAAAAACAACAAAAAAAACCCTGTTAAATGTGTTTAGAAACACATTTTAAAAATACCCGGGACATAAAAAAAAAAAAAAAAAAGATGTAAGCAAGCAGCTTGTACTTAAGAATGAATCAACCTTTTAGCAGTAAGGAAGCTTCTCTGGTGCCTTACAAATAAAAGATGTGATTAAGAGTGGTCATGTGTGTGTTATTAATCATCTGCTACACATGCAGAGGACAGAAAATAAATAAAAATGTACTTGAATGTATAGAACGGTTTGACTTCCAGGTTTATCAGAAAGAAAGGTAAACCCTTTGCAGGATTTTTATTTGGTTCATGTGTCACAAATCTTTTAATAATCTTTGCGAAACGTTTAACAGTTTCTGAAATGTCAGTCTCAGAAATATTGAAAGGTACCTGGGGAAAAAATACCTATAAATAGAATAATTAAACCTGGCTAGTATAGTGTACTATTTGAGGTTACAGGGCTTCTGCAAGTTTACAGTTTCAAAAAGGTCATTCTTTTCCAAACTAAAATGTAGAAACATTTCCACAAGTTCTTGTTATATTCTGGTTATCAGATCACAAGACCGCTAGTTTGCTTTCAGCATTTGCACATTTCACAAATCATGGAGCAGGTTAGCTTCTGTGAAAAGGGACTATTTCAGAGTTTATTTTCTACTTGGACTGCTTTAGTTCAGTAAAATGTAGGCTGGATTCTTCTACAATAAATACAGCTTTTAGTCAGTTGGTAATAATTGGTGCATTTTTGTTTGCAAACCCTAAAATATGGGTTTGGTGGGGATCTGAACCAGTCCCAGTTCACGAAAGTCTGATCTGAGAGGATCCACAGGGCAAAAGAGAAGTAAACAGTGGACTGGGCTTGTGGGATCCCAATCAGCCACTCAAAACCCAAACAATGAGTTGGAAAAAAAAAAAAAAAAAAAAGTTCATCTAAATATAAATCAACGTAAAAGCCTTAATATTAAAAAAATCAGATTTTTACCCTTTCAATGTTATGGAAGAATGCATAATGTGAGACTATATTTCCTTTTTTCATACTTTAGGACTACGTAGAGACCCAGAGATAAAATGTTTAAAGAAAAAATAATAAAAAAAGACTTCCTCACCCATCTCAGAGTAATAATCTGTATACTGTAATGGAAACTATTTAAACTTGCTTTCATTGACATTGCAGTAAATAGAGTATGTCTGACATGCTTCTAAAATAATCCATCTAGCAGAGGGGGGGGATTACAGTTATTGGAAGGAGAAAAACCATTATTAACACCTTTCTGTTCTGCTGGGTGTCCGATGTGGCTCGACTGGCTCATTCCACTCTAAGGAATCTCACAACTGTTAGCAGCAGGTTCAGACATGAACCCTGCGTCAGTGTTGCACATTCTGAATAAGACTGCAGAGAAGAATAACTATGGGGGTGGTGGAATGCCCTAAATATTCCCCCAGTGCAAGTCAGTATTATGCAATTTCTTTCTTCTTCCTGGTTGAAGTACAGGATTGCTGGGCAGGAAAGTAGACTTGTGTGCAGCCTCACAGCAGCTGGTACAGGTATAAAAAGAGTTTAAGGAAAAACATAACCTTGCAACTGTCAGTGGTGGTTTTTGATATGGACAACACGGCCTAGGGGGCTGGAGCAAGTCTTCTATTGCTTTTTATTGAGGAATGTGCCCACCTCAGTCGGCTCGTGACACTGAAACTGTAGTCAGGATCTATTCATCTGTAGCTCTAAAATATGCAAACTGGTCCAACTTGAAGTAGATTGTTCTACACCGAACAGTGATTCTTTAAAAAGTATCTGAAATTTATGAAGTCTTTATTCCATTTGTTTTCTGTGCTTTTTGGCATTTGAACCACTTTAGTTTGAGAAAAGCATCAAAGCAATATACATACATACACACACTAGTGAAATCTGGAGAGAATTATTCTGCATTGTTGAGATTCTTTAAAGTAAAGTTTATAATTGTAAAAAAAAG
Organism: Crenichthys baileyi; assembly: GCA_036173005.1. NCBI lineage: Eukaryota > Metazoa > Chordata > Actinopteri > Cyprinodontiformes > Goodeidae > Crenichthys > Crenichthys baileyi. The sequence continues at coordinate 1,373 of JAHHUM010002771.1, read as the reverse complement.
AAAACGTCCATTAATAGTGTGCCATTAATACAAGAACCACCATTGTAACATGGAAAACCTGGTACTCAATCATATAATTACGCAAAATTTATCATATACAATTGCTATAAAACAGGATGACATTGCTAGCTATGCACAAAATGCACATGCATCCAAATAAAATAAAAATACATGCATAGAAAAATGAAAATGTCAGGGACGTGCAGACACATTCAGCTGCAGTGTATATAAAAGGGCGAAAGTCGTCCTTGACTGCAACAATGCAGAGAACGTTCAACAGCCGAAAGTTTGCTACTCAACTGAAAGAGAGCAACTTTCTCTTGATATATGTTTAAATTTCACTTCAATTTGGCACAACTCAAAAAGCAGTCATTAAAAGAACATATAAAATATAATTGATAAACACTTGCCCAAATCCACACACACGCACACAAGTCAACACACCCACGCCAATAACCAGTTAAAGTTTCTGTGCCAACAGGTTTTTGGGAAACGTAGTTTTCATAGTTGTAAAATAGCTGTGTCAAAGTTTTCCATGTGGTTTACTTCTATTTGTGTTGTTAAAAAAACAGCTCTGTGTATAGCGGCGCTGTTGTCAGAGCTCTGGCCTTGATCAGGTCGTTGCGCTCGTCAACAGCTCACGCCAGTCCAGAACAGCTGTAATGGTTTCCGTGCTGTGAGTCTGAAGGTTGAGGGTTCGGTTTACACTCAAGTTGTTCGGCTTCTGCCGGTTCTGCTTGACTGCAGGGGGGAGGCCGCTGCTTGAAGAAATCCGACACGTATCGAACCTAAGAACAAAAAGAGGTGCAAATGTGGACTTTGAATATAGAAAGCAGAAAGGTCGTCTCTGAAAAGGTCATAATGATGATCCACTTGGCCCTGTCTTTCAGTGTTTAACCCTATTTTTCTCCTAGACATAGCTACTGTGACTGACTGTGACTAAAATCATGTCTCTCTTTTGACTTAACCTTTAAAACGGCTCAGAGTTTATATCTGTTTCTTCTTTTTTTTGATGAAAGATAAAGGAGTACATCCATTAACATTTACTTTTCCTTCCCCTAGAAATATCCTAGACGTGCCTTTTTTTTTTGTGTCTTCTCTTTTTCCAATCCCAGTCTGTTGGCAGTGGCGCTCCACTGAGCCTGGTTCTGCTGGAGGTTTTTTCCCGTTTAAAAAGGGGGTTTTTCCCCCCCCTGTGCTACATGCATGCCGTATGAGGGAAATTGCTGAAGTCAAGCCAGTGACTGTCCATGCTCTACATGCCCCCCGGGGGGAGGGGTGCTGCAAGTATGATGATGCAATCTGCGGGGGTTTTTTAGATAGAAAAAATTTTTATCCAATTTGAATAAATAACAACTTGACTGCAATGGTTT